>APFE031004989.1:121318-157761 GCA_000404065.3 Pinus taeda | reverse complement strand
CCAGATTCCCCGACAGGAGAGTCTTCCGCGGAACTTTCCGCCGATATTCACGTTGTAGAATCTTCTACAGCTAAACCTAAAAGCAGTGGTAAGAAGAAAGGGAAGAAGAAGAATAAAGAGAAAAATCCAAAAGAGAAACCTGAAAAAGCGGAACCCTCTGAAGAAAAGCACAAACCTCATTATCTGTGTCTCATTTGTGATAAAGACCATTATACGAGAGACTGCCCTCATTGGGTGGAGGTTGCAAGAATCGTCAAAGGTTCCCAAACTCCTGCTGTCTTGAAGGATCCTTTTCCAGCTCAAGATAGTAAGATGATTGGTTCATCCTCTACTGCCAATGAAGAACCCATCTTGATGATGTCTCATGTAAGGATTGCGACTCAATCGCAAGATTATGGCAGTAAAAGTCATGTTGATGGAAAGGAAGCAGAATCTTCTCATTCAAATCCATCAACCTCAGCTCCCGGTTCCGATTCGCTACAGATCGAGAAACATAACCCGGACTTAGTAATCAAACCGCCCACGAAGGGCGTACTTCGAAGGTATGCTTTCAATCCACATGCGAGAGCAGCTCAAAATTACAACATTGTTGAGGATTTAGCTGTTTCACCCTCAGCAATGTCGGCTTTGGAAGTGCTGCAATCATGTCCAGCACAACGCAAATTACTTCTTTCGGTTATAGGAGCTGTTGACATTCAGGACCCGAACATAATAATATTTGATCTAGAAAATAGTGCACCTCGTCTCCCCCATCAAATCGATGTCCATATTCCAGTGATAGTCAAAAACATACCTGTTCATAGGACTGTGATTGACGAGGGAGCTTCCACGTGCATTATGTCGATACAGTGTTGGAGATCGCTTGGTTCTCGTTCACTCAATCAATCCCCGACAATTCTTAATTCCTTTGATGGCCGTGGGTTCCATCCGTTCGGCATTTTACAGGATCTACCTATAGGGGTTGAAGGAAAAACCGCTAATCTAGATGTGGAGGTGGTTGATGCCCCTCTAGATTACAACCTTCTCTTGGGTCGTAGTTGGTCTTACACTATGACAGCTGTTGTCTCATCGGTCTTTCGGCTCATCAAGTTCCCTCATAATGGAGAGATCGTAACTATAGACCAGTTGTCATACTTTTCATCCAACCCAGCCTCTGCTGAGAGTATTCAGCACGTTGGCAAAGCGATGATCCCTTATAGGGATGTTGGTGTAGGGCTAGTTAAAGATTCTAGTTTACTGGGCACTTTTCCTTTCCCTCCTATCAACACATCATCTTCTACTGCAACAATTCATATGATTTCATCAGGAAATATCATTAATAATGATCCTTGGATCATTCCTTCTGAAACAGAGTTAGACTCGTTTGGTACTCTTATGCCTTTGAGTCCGTATGAATTTGTATATCAAACTGTGCAGTCGTTTTCCGACCCAATATCAACCAAAATCAACTTAATGAACGAAGTCCATGAAGACTCATTTTCAACATCAACTTCGGAACTAGAAACGTTTTCCGAACTTGTTCAATCAGATGAGCAAATTTGTGAAATCTTATGTGTTGATCAGTTACCATGGGAAGATCTACATCACAGATTTTCGTTCTTACCCGAGAGCGATCATTTTAAAAATGAATTTTCATCAATCTTTACAGCTTAATACGTTAAGGACGCTCAGAATCCAATGAAACATCCTGACTCTGAGTTAAATTTGGGAAATATTTCAAAAACTATTCCCCTTGACGTTTCAGTTAAACCTGGAATAATTGAAAACGTTCATATAGGTGCCTCTTGTACAGATGATGAAATCAAAACATACAAGGCCCTATTTCAAGAATTCTGCGATGTGTTTGTCTGGTCCTATGAGGAAATGCCAGGATTCGATCCAGCAATCGTAATCCATGAAATTAAAACCTACCCGGACGCTAAACCCGTTTGGCAACGTTTGCGTCAAATTCACCCTCGAAAAGCTGTTGCGATTAAAGCAGAAGTTGAAAAACTGTTGAAAGCAGGGTTCATTTATCCAATCCCATTAACGGATTGGGTATCGAATATTGTTCCCGTGAATAAAAAGCAAGGGACAATAAGAATCTGTATCAACTATAGGGATATTAATCGAGCATGTCCAAAAGACAATTACCCTACACCCTATATTGATCAAATTATCGATGATTGTGCCGACAGTGAAATTTTCTCCTTGATGGATGGTTTTTCGGGCAACAATCAAATCAATATTCTCCCTGTCGATCAACCAAAAACGACGTTCATTTGTTCATGGGAGACATTTGCTTATTGCAAATTACCTTTTGGCCTTAAGAACACTGGTGCAACTTTTCAAAGGGCTATGTCTTATGCATTTCATGATATAAAACACATTGTGCAACCTTATCTCGATGATTTTCCTACTCATTCTTTACATAGAGCCAATCACCTTGTCCACTTACAAGCAATTTTCATGAGGTGTAGGCATTATCAAATTCGGCTTAATCCCCACAAGTGCGTGTTTTGCATCGAAACAGGTCGGTTACTGGGATTTGTGGTTTCAAAAGATGGAATTCGTGTCGATCCTTTGAAGGTCGAAGCTATCATCAAATTGCCTCCTCCTTCGAGTCTTCGCCAACTCCAAAGTTTGCAAGGGAAAGCAAACTTTTTATGTCGATTTATCCCTAACTACGCCGATATTACAAAGGGTTTTACCCGGTTGTTGAAACAAAGTGCTTCATTCTTTTGGGAGGAGATAGCTCAGAAATCTTTTGATGCGTTAAAACATGCGTTGACCCATGCACCGCTGTTGCATCCTCCCAACTACAATCAGGATTACTACTTGTATCTCGCCGCTTCCTATTCCACCATTGGGATGGTGTTAGTTTAGGAAGATGAATTCGGTACGGAACATGTGATATATTACCTTAGTCGCACATTGAATCCCACTGAGTTAAAATATTCACATGTGGAGAAATTGGCCTTGGCCGCTGTTCAAGATGTCCAAAGATTTCGTCTTTACATTTTATTACGCAAAACTACAGTCATTTCTAATTGCAACCCCATGATCTATATTTTGACCAAACAATTGCTGGGGGGCAAGTACTCCAAATGGATTGTCATCTTCCAGGAGTTTGATTTGGAATTTGAAAAATCCAAGTCAAAGAAATCTTTAGTTTTCGTGGAACTTATGTGTGACTTTCCCCATGTTGATTCCGAAACTGTGGCGGAGGAGCCCATTGCGGACAAATCCTTGTTTCTGATCAGCACTTTAGACCCGTGGTATGGAGATATCATCACTTATCTCCAAACCCAAACCTTTCGGCCTGATTTTTCATGATCCGATCGTCGAGAAGTCCGATTCCAATCCTAGCAATACAAAATTATTGGAGATACTCTTTATCGCCTGGGGGCAGACTCTATTTTTCGACATTATCTCACTCATGAGGAAGCCAAGAGGGTCTTAAATGACTGTCACTCTAGAGCATGTGGCAGTCATATGTCTGGGTATGCCACTGCCCAAAAGATATTGCGCACTGGCTATTTCTGGCCGTCCTTGTTTAAAGATTGTATTACTGCGGTCCGAAAATGCCACAATTGTCAAATTTTTGATCGAAATGTGCACGCTCCACCTGTTCCTCCTCACCCTATAATTGCCGTTGGTCCTTTTTCAAAATGGGGTATCAATTATATTACATGTAACCCTCACTCAGCCGGGGGGCATGCATACATTATCCTCGCGGTAGATTATTTTACTAAGTGGGGCGAGGCGATGCCTACATTTGAGGCAGACGGCAAAACAGCTGCAATTTTCGTATTCAATCATATAATTTCTAGGTTTGGTGTTCCACAAGCAATTATCACTGAGCATGGGCGTCATTTTCGAAACGTTATGATGAGAGAACTTACAGACCAGCTTGGCTTGCGTCATGACAGTTCAACTCCTTATTATCCACAAGCTAATGGTCTGGTTGAAGCCATCAACAAAGTCTTAGTCATCATGATCCGGCAGATCATTGGGATTCATCGGTCGAACTGGCACAACATGTTATTCTCAGTGCTGTGGGCATACCGAACCTCAGTCAAAACATCAACAGGGTTCACTCCTTTCCAACTAGTTTATGGTTTGGAAGCCGTGCTACCTATTGAATGTGAAATCTCGTCATTACGCATGGCCATCGAATTACTTCCAGCTACTTCTGAAGAGGAAAGACGTTTATTAAACTTAGCTCAGTTAGATGAGAATCGCCGCAATGCTGCATTAGTGATCGAATCTCATGCCAAGCGTATTAAGGCTCAGTATGATCGGAATGTAACCCCTCGAAATTTTTCGGAAGGAGATTTAGTCCTCTTGTACGATCAAGCGAATGATAAATTGGGCGGTGGAAAATTCGTGCCTATGTGGCATGGCCCCTTTGTTGTCAAGCGAAACCTAGCAAAAGGGGCATATGAATTGGTAGACTCTGACGGGGTCTCTTTAGGTAAACCCAGAAATGGTCTTTACCTAAAGAGATATTATGCTTAAATCGAGTGTGAAGATTTTGTTAGTTAGGTTAATTTTTTCTTTCAGCTAGTGTGTCTTAGATTAAAGTGTGCTTAGCCTAGAGATTGGGTTTTCCATCATTATTCCTGCTTATCTTGGTTTTACGTTTGATGTCGCAGATGTCGACGCCTCTTCAAACATATATTGGTTACGCTGATGGCGCTTGTCGTAGTACACGGAATATTTCTTCCGCAGCTTGGGTTATCTATTCACCCTCTGACGAGTTAATATCTATGCATGGGGTAAGCCTCGGTCAAACAACGAACAACATTGCAGAATATAGTGCAGTGGTGGAGTTATTATCTGAATCTATTTCATTCGGGATTCGGAGTTTGATAGTGAGGTTGGATTCTGAACTCGTTGTATTACAGCTTAATAGAGTATACGCCATTAGAAATCAATTTTTATTAAGATTATTTTTGAGAGTGCGTCTCTTGGAATGTAGATTTGATTACATTGAATATCAACATATTCCAAGATCTTTAAATACATTAGAAAATGCAATTGCTTCTCAAGTGTTAAGTAGACATGTGCGATAATCATACAAGTAAATTTAAAAACATTCCATAACATATGTAACAAGACAAGCCAGTAATAACGATATCATATATATATATAGGATTGTGTCAAAAAATACATCGTCTTTGATCATAGGTTGAAAAACACCTTATGATCGGCAAAAATGATAGATACAAAAAAGAAAAATGTCACATGTGACTACATAAGCGATCATCCCATCACTGGTGATGATCTCGATACGAAACCACTGCGCGGGCCACCTTACAAAGGAACCTCCTAAAATATCCTAGGACTCCAATCACATAGCGCTGAAGCCGACGAGGGATGTCATCTATGCTCATCTCGGGAATGTCCCCTGTCAAGTGCTCTAGGTGACTCTCCAACTCAGCCAAGGTCTCTGCTGACTCGTCCTGTGGGGCTGGAGCTTGCGCAAGTGGTTGCCTTCTCTCGAAAGGCTGGAGAGCGGTTGGTCGCTATGGACCCACATCTGTATTTCAAAATTATTACTATCAGTTTTGAGACGATATAAAAAATAATAAAAATTAACATTATGAAAAAGTTGAAAATGATTACCTGAGTCATCCCACTGCTCTCCTGGAGGAAGAGCCATGTCTGGGTCTCCATGAAAGTCAATCCTAGTATATGGAAAGTCCTGAATAGAATAGACCTGATGTTCCAACCACTGGAAGAACTCAGGTTTGAACCAGATGACCTCGGTCCCCTCGTCAGGATGACAGGCCATAACTGCGACCCATCGCATCAGTCTAGGCTCTCGGGGATGCCCAGCTACAACTGTGAGGTGTTGTGGGATGAGCATAGGAATCCGCTCCAGGCCAAAGCTGACGACTATAGCACCATAACCAAAAGTCTTTAGCGATCCGTTCTTGGCCCTAGTCAATTGGCCCTTCACGTTGGCCAACACAGCATCGTACCAGTTGAAAATGGTGCCCTGAAAGCAATCGAATGCCATACACATCTGGGATCCGGTGGCAATGTGTAAAGCAGCAACCCCGCAAAGTCGAGTAATAGTGAATGCAATTACTTTCAGTTCAGGAAGGGTTATGTACTTGATGTCTATCCCTTTGTCTCGAGACTGCCTGTTGTAGTACTCTAGTTGAAGGCTATCGATGGACTGGCCACCTGCCCTAGCCCCGAATAGGGTCAAGTCAATGCCTCTCTTAGGCAAACCGGTCAAAAAATATATGTCCGCCGGCTCAATCTCGAGCTGGTGGCCACCAATCAAGAAGCACTGGTCCTAGACGTTCCACCTGTCAACCATCCACTGCAAAAAGTCCACCTGAGCCCTCATGCTAGGAATGGCCCAATATTTGTACAGTCCGCACGCCCTCAAAGCATCAAGCGAAGGTTGATGATTCCATGCGGCTGCATCCACATCCTCATGCTCGCGTTCTCTCCAATGTAGCATGATGTGCTCCCTACATCAAGCCAAAAGATCAATTAGCATGCTAGAAAAGTTTTTCTTTGGTCCAATTTTGAGAATTTTTGGTTGAAAACCCTTGTGCCGGGGTACGCACCCTTCCTTTAGACACAATGCATGGGACCGTACTTTGTCCAAAGGGAAGGTGCGGACCCCGACCTTTTTCCCAATGGAGAAAAAGTCGGGGTCCGCAAGTTCGCATTGGTGGACCTGCGTACCCCGAGCGTGGGTTTTTGCCCAAAAAAGCCCTCCTAAAAAACCAAACAAATGACTAAAATGAAAAACTAAACAGATGAAAAATAAGAGGAGGATGATGTGGATTACCTGGTGAAGACGACGTCCGATTCTGACGGATGGATTCTCCACAATCCTCTCGGGAAGCTTTTAGAGCAAAAGCACTATTTCCTCACCCAAATCACAAATGGTAAAAATGAATTGTAAAAGCCCCTTTTTTATAAGTTTTTTGAGTAAATAAATTTCAAATTTCTTTATGTTTCACTTTAAAAAGGTATTATTTCGACATTTTTATCTCTTTCAAGAAGGTATGAGTAATGTTGGTGTTTTTGTGCAAGATAACAGGATTATTCAGGCGAAATCAATCATTTTCAACCAGAGTCACCTTTTAAGGCCTTTTCTGACTGCTAAAACATGAAAAGATTGCCGAGTTTCTCTTTTAAACTCGTTAAAATGGAATTAAAAGACGGTCGATTTACAGCTCTTTTTCGACCGTAAAAGCATAAAAAGATCACCGGATTTTTGTCATTTCAAATTCGATATTGGTTATAAAACGACGTGTCTTTGGTCGCTTTTTTACTTTTTCAGATCAAAGACACTAATAACGAAAAGTACTCCTTGGTCGTAAAAGATCAAGCGGTTTCTCAGTATTATTTTATACTTTTTCGGGCTTGGAGACCGCAACTCTACGAAAAAGTTAAAGCCCAGAGTCTTCTTTAGTCTTTTCAGACCTCTAAAAATGAAAAACGCCAAGTTTCCTATACTGGACTCGTTAAAATTCGCAGTAAGGACTGTCTATTACAAACAGGAACGAACCCTCCTTCTTAGGGTTTCGCATTTAAAATAAGTTGGACTCACCTGAAGGGTGAGCTTATAATCAAGCATATGTTATCCTCCTCAAGCTTGTAAAAAATAAAGAGGTACTTGCCAGAAATGGTGGGGGAAAAGAGAGAAAAGTGAGTCTGTTTGTCATACTTTATAACCACTCTTGAACACAACACTTTCATTCACCTGGGTTGGGAAATCCTTTACCTAACAATTGATCGAACCATATTGAAAGTCTTTAGCCGATTTCTAGGTATTAACTTTGGGTCAATCATCACCAAACCATCTGTCGTGTCGTTATGTGTTCAAGAGGTCAGTGCAAATAAGCCATTCATCTGCAAAATGTTTGTCATCCATCTTGACCATCCTTGAGTCAGTCCTTGCAACTAAATTTCTTCAACTTGATCTATGATTTCGTGTCGTGAGCTTGCTTACGACGGATCGCCTTCTATCGACTTCGACTCATTATCTAGAAAGATGATCTAGGAATCGTCAGTACCTTGAGATCTGCATGCCTCAATGGCAGGTTTCTCACCTTTGACGATAGTTTACATCGTCGACTTTCGATCAAAGGATTCTGTGACATGTTCGACATCAACACATCTTATCACATTTCATGGATTGTGCTGAGTACTTTGAGAGCCATTATGATTATTAGTGTTTTTTCTCACGCTTGTTAACAATTTACATCATTCACTGGTAATCAAGCAATTTCTACCATGTTCGAATTCGACACATTCAATCGCATGGATAGAATCGTACTGTTTCGGGGCGTAGAAATGAAGACCCTGGATCTAGTTTCCACCATCCAGGTTGCGAGGAATTTTGTATTCATTATATTATGGACTATTCATAAATAGATGGTCTGTGTCATACTGTGTCCACATGTGTCTGTACTTATGATGTGTTATGAGATCATTCCTATATCAGAGCAGTAGTTAGTCTTCTAGTCAGTTTTCAGTCTCTTAGTCAGTTTTTATCTGAGTATGGGAATGCCTACCTCAGCGATGATATGATCTCATATATATATTTTGCATTGAATGTTTTTACAGGTTCCAACCGGGCTCTCTGCAAGATGATCCTCGAAATGATAAAGCACTTCACTCTTCCTATATGATAAATGAAAAATCCTCATATACTACAGACTTCGCACTTTAAGGGGCAATCAGTTACACAAAAATATCTTCACCTTTATTATTTGTAGTCGGTGTAGGCCTATCATCACCTATACCAGCTTCCTAAGCAAGTATTAAACCTCATCTCTTCAAAACAAGATTGAGAAAAGAGAGAAAGACATCAAAAACGTAATGTAACTCTGGTTCTGCACTTTCTCTTACTTTTGCCTGCGGGCCTGCACCTTTTGTTCAAGTTATCTGCGTACTTATATGCCCTGTATGTAAAGAGGAGGGTGCGTACCCCTTTAAAAGTCAAAAGGCGCAATCTTTATCTTAAAAAACTCATCTTGGGTTAATTCTAGAGTTTTCTAGAAGCATTTTTTACGTGGATTGTTCGCTCCAAGTGGTTCAAGCATCCCATCATAGGAGGAACTAATCCCTTGTTGAGAGGAGCTATCCCTTTGAAGGAGGACTCTATGCCTTTGAAGGAGGAGCTGGTAACTGATCTCCATTGCATTATAAATTGAGGCATTGGGTCAGTGGCCAGAGAGGTTAGACGCTGAACTTTTGAAGGTAAATGCTAGTGAAATCAAGACTTCCTATTTGAGATTAAGAGGAGAGATCACATACCTTTTTGGCCCCATTAGGAAGTGAGTGAAGCTTGTCAAAGTAGAGGAGACTTCTTGTTGGACCCTGGAAGGAGCTTGTACAATGTCAAGGCAAAGGTTGTAAGGTTCTTTTCTTTTGAATTAATACAATCAAGCTCGTTTTTCTCAACAAGTATCTTATGCTATTTGTTTCATGGATTCCTTGACTTCCATGTCAAATATGTTTTATAATATTGGATATTCAGGTGTTATTTAATTGTTTTCCTTGTTTGTGCTTGCAGGTTTGCAATAAAGGAACTTACTTGGATCAAAGAAGCGAAGGCATCTCCGAACTTGCGTTGGACATGAGGTAGGCCCTTAAACACACTTGTTTCCCATTACTTATAAAGCGCATTTAGAGAAAGATAGTGTTTGGTTGGTTTGTTTTTCATTAGGTCTTCATTAGATTCTAGGAAGGTCTATCTTGTCCGCAAGATCGACTGATTCCGCGTGATAGAATTTATTAAAAAAAAAATTGGGTTATCTAGTTGACCCTATTCCTGAAAAAACCCATGTTTTATTTTTCTCAAATTTGTCTCCGTTTGGCCATATCGTGCAGCTAAAGTTCGAAATTTTTCAGTGTTTTGCGTTTTTCCTGACTTGCTGCATTCGGTTTTGAAATGAATTTGTGAGAGAAAATTGTTTTTAGATGTATTCTTAGTGTATGAACCAGTAAAAAAAATCTCGAAAATGGCATACAAATGTCCTCTAGCATCATAAGCAACTGGTTTTCCAAGTCTACTCAACTCTGTTTCACTATCAACAATAGTTTTGTTGGTAAATGACTAAAGGCTTGGGATGGTAACTTAATTACAGTTTCAAGATGCTTTGAAAGCATCTTCGCAAAATGTTCTAATCCCATTCTATGTGCTATATGTTTATAGTCTGGATTATTTGAAAAATATTCCAGCTCTCTTCGTCTTGCAACAACCATTTCAACACTTTTGTTGATATCTACTTGAGAGTGATTCATAACACCAACCCAAGGAAACTACAAACACTATTTTGAAAGCCATACAAGAGTTTTTTTCTTTATTTCAATTGACCTCATCTTATTTTTATTTACAACAGTCCAAACAATTCTATCTGTTGAATTTGCATTTTTGATTTTTTTTTTTTAAATGTTCTTACAGGTTTGTTTTAAGGCCAAAGCTTCAAACAGGAATGCAGATTTTCTATTGAAGCCACGATGGAAACTAGAATTGGGGATAGCCATAGATTGTTTCTTTCTTTCTTTTTTTTCCTGAAATTATGAAATTTTATAAGAATGATTAATGATTTTCAATTTTAGGTAGCGAAGACTTAAAGTAAAATATACTAAAAATAAGACTTTAACTGAGGTCTTACGCTATTTTTTTAATCAATCTGGACTGGGTGACTAGGATAGGATCAATGTCAGGACAATTCTGGAGATGCTCATGTGGTCAATTTCTTCATTGGATGCCTGTAACCTACTAAACCTTGAAATTAGCTACGGATTTCATAGTTAGCTGCAAAATTAGACTGCATTCTGCAGCTAATTTGCAGAATCTTATTAAAACAGGACAAAGTGTTTTGAGGACCACTACAAACCATAACCAGTCAATCTTGGACAACTGAGCCTATCAAAGTAGTTGGGTTTCATTATTTTTTTATTTTTTATTTTATTGAATCAATTGAAATGATGAATTTTATTTTGTCTCATTTTTTTTTTAACATAACAATCATTTTTCTGATCCGCCAGATCACACAAAGTGCAGGAGGAGAGCATACTCAAGAAATTATTAATTTTTTTTAGATGTAAGAAATAAGGTCTCTTAATTACACTTCCTCGGTAACGGCGCCAAAATGTCTAGTCAATTTAACGTCTTAAATTTCTCTACATAAATTATCAATCCGGTTATCGTAAACTGATGAAGTGTGGTGCACCATATGTGCTTAGTTAACCTTTTTCTTACTTCGTTGTTTTATAGTTTATGTTGTTTTTGGGGTTTTGTTCTTGTTGGTTTCCTAATGTGTTTAATACAAATGGAAATCTTATTCTAAGGTCTTAAGAATACTTTAAAAGATCAAGTATGGAAGTAGATTTCAAGACAAGGTTTATGTCCCTTATGGTAACTTCCAAAACTTAGCACTTCAAAAGATCTCAAAACGTGCTATTGATAAAATTAATACTTGAACAGGAATGTAAATATGCAGCTACTTAAATCAAACAAAAGATGAAATACTGATCATGAAATCATTGTCTCTACTGCCCATTTAATTACAAAAATAAAATCTAAACTATTGCACTCAAACAAACCAAAAATTGCAGACTAACAAAAGCAAGATCAATTTACTTCACTTATAATCTGATAGCTCACCAAGTAGCTTTTCGGGGTTAAGCCATGGCACCAGAGATAACATCAAATAACATGAAGAATTGATATCTAAATTACCTAATTGTAGATTATTGAAAGAAAAATCAAATTACTTCACTTATAATCCGATAGCTCACCAAGTATCTTTTCGGGGTTGAGCCATGGCTCCGGAGATAACGTCAAATAACATGAAGAACTTGATATCTAAACTACATACTTGCAGAATAAAAGTAAAATCAAATCACTTCACTGATAATCCGATAGCTCGCCAAGTAGCTTTTCCGGGTTAAGCCATGGCTCCAGAGATATCGTCAATTAACATGAAGAATTTGATATCTAAACTAGCTAACAACAACAAATAAATAAGACTAAAATCAAAGCATAATTGAAATTGAAAAGCTTAAGAAGAAGTTTAGCAGAGAGGCAAATCTCATGTCACTATTTGATGCAAAAACATGTAAAGAAAAACTAATCTACAATCAACCGGTTGAACACACTTGCATGAATTAAAATTGCATGAATGAAAAATCTAAACTATCAAACTTAAAAGCAATAAAATGACATACATAAATGAAATCAAAGCAAAATTACAAAATAAAATCTACTCTACCTTACATTCTAATATGCTCCATGACATCTACTTCACATCTCCTTCCATGTTGAGAACATAAAAGCTTTATTCAAATTCTTCAAAATTACAAAGTACAACAAAGCTCTCTAAAGCTTTCCAATGCCATCAAGGAAGAGCTATAAACTCCAAGCTAAAGAACTAAAAAGCCAAGCTAAGCTAAGACTAAGAACTAACAAGCTAACCAATGAAGGAGAGAGATCTTCTATTTATACAAAAGGATAAGAACCCATCTCATTAATGAGAGTTCATGAATCTCTCCCTCTATCTCTAGAGTCCTAATCAAAATAGGAACTGATAAGACACGTCTTCTTAAAGTTTCAATACAATTAGGAGATGTGACACATATCCTCATGATCCCATGATTCTCTCCACTCAGATTCGAATTTGGCCTTAGTGTGCCACATAAAGGTCTTCTAGAAGCCTCCTTTTGACCTACACATGTCAACAATCTCAACCCACTTGTTAGGTATAAGCATATGCATATTATTTTCTAATTTTTAACCACAGATTCACTTAAAAAGGCTAAGAACTAATAAAGTTTGGAAAAACATAAATGTGGCCGAATAATAATGAAAGTGGGATGAATGTAATGACATAGTAGTGAAATGGAGGTGAAATGGAGGTGATATAATGGACATAATAGTGAATGTGTAATGGAAATGAATGACATTTTCAAGACCCAACACTATGATAATCAATACAAAATAACTTTCAATATAAACTCCAGTCAAACAAATCTGCTTGTACATCAAACACTATCGCTAGTGAAATATTATGCACCAAACCCTAGATAGACAAGAGACTCTTCCAAGTACATTGTCATAATAAAATCTACCTATGTTATATATCAAGATCAACATCAAACCCTATTTCTTTTCAAGTTACATGTTCCTCTCTGAAGTCTATGCATTGATATATTGTCAATCCTACAATACAAGTTTCTACTCAAATCAAATACCAAAATCCTAGTTGCATCAAATATCTTCATCTTAGTATATCGATCAATATTGTAAAATACTTGATCCACTTTGTTTCCCTACTCATAATACATATCCTGTTACTGGCTATAATCACTCAACAACAAATTTGGTCATAGTACACAACTACTAAACACATTATGCAAACCCTAGTAATGGCAACATCAAATTATTTTTTTTATACAAAAGACACCATCACACGTTTACCAATTCATATTTTGTCAACATAGGCTTTTCTTTGCATCCTTTGTGCTAGTTTCAATTCAAACCCTAGAAATATGTATATCAAGGATGTGTTCAATTGTTGGTGCAATATTATTGCCTTTGGTAGCACTTGAACACTTGAATCAATGAATATGTTTAATAAGTATATTGTGAAGGTACCAAAACCCTTACCAACATTATCAATATCCCAAACCTCAAGTACTCAATACAATGTCCTTTGATCAAACAACACTATGGAATTTATATATATTCTCTTCAATGTAAAACGTATGATTATGGAACACCTAAAATATGAATCCTTAGCTCTTCCCTAGCAACATGCATATATCTACACATTGTTTGACATGCTCTATCAACAATGAAGGATTTTCCTAAAACATTAATGTTGAAATTGTAACAACCATGGTTAAGAATTCTATTTAAAAATATATATGACCACGGTCATGGGACATGTATTCCAAGCTGAATGGTCGGAAAAACATCCTAGTGGGTGTTCATTTGGTTTATTATGGCTAAGGAAATTGGCAAAGGCAATGGCTAAGGTGTTGGAAAGGCAAATGGAATTTTTGGCACATTTGTTTATGAAAATAATGGAAAGTAGGAGAAAAGGAAGGTGAAAGGTCACAGGTTGCATGTGAGGAGGAAAATGAAAGAAAATACTGGAAATTGAAGAAAATAGAGACCTCATTGATAAAAAGGCTTTTGAGGATCAATGGGCAAGCTTGGTCAATTCATTGTTGGAGCTCTCTCATTATTCTTTCTCTTTCTCATACTCTTGGACACTTAGAATTTTGTGGAGCACTCTTCAAGGAGTGTGGCATACTTGGGATTTGGAAAAAGAAGGAAAAGGAAAGTAAAGATAAAGAAAGGAAGAGCAATATCAAGTGGCTACAATAGGATTCTTTGTAGGTATCAATTTGCATGTGTGTTTTCCTTGCTAGATTTGGCATGCATGATATTGCACATGGTTCTTTTGTTGTTATGGCATGGTTTTTTCTAGGTGTGACAATGTTTTCAACTTAGCTTACCATTTCCGGATAGCCGTGGTGTGATGGGATTCTCATGTTTTGGTTGATATGGATTGCTGGATGGATTCAAGGTTGAGTGAGGTGGATCTTCAAATGATAGAACACATGGATAAATGACTCCTAAATCAGACTGTGCATTGTGGTAAAGCCAATGTTTTTGTTCCTTTGGTGGGCCTAGGAATCCTCGACCAGTGAATGGAAAGATATATGGTAAAGCCTAGAGGTGGGTGCTCTCAATTAGGCCTAGTAATCCCAGGATGGGGTATGTGGTAAAGCCTGGAGAGTGGGTCTCATTTTAGGGCCTAGTGTTCTAGTGTAAATTGTGGTAAAGCCTGAGGGATTAGGAGATAGGAAAATTCCTCATGGTGTAGGTGGAGAAATATGGTGGCACCCATGCTTGTTTTGGCTTAGTGATCTCGTGGAGATCATGGTAAATCATGTTATTACATGTTTATTGTGTTAGCCTAGTGATCCTAGATGGATTAAGCTAAAGCATAGTTTCTATTAATGAGGGTGAGGTGGTTTAGCCTCGAGATGCACTGTTTGGTTCGTTTGGTTTGAGTCCCACATTCATGCTTGGAATATGGCATGGGGGTGAATGACTGAAGAGAGATTTGGCTCAACCATTCTATGATCAGGTGGAACGTGGTATTCCCATACCGAGGTGGATTTTTCATTCATTAATAATATGTTCTCTCCTTGATATCTTATGTAAACATGTACTAGTTTATATGTGGAATTTATGGTTGATGTATCCTTGATATTTTTGTTGTTATTATCTTGGTAGTAAGCATGTATTATGACATTGATGATGTATGGATTTCCTCATGCTTTGATTTGTAAATGAATGAACTATGTATCTATGACCTAATAGATGATAATGCATCTAATGATATAAGGGAACAATGCTTTTTAGTGATTCTCAGATACGTATGATACCCCTATGCTTAAATATGTTGCTTATGCCTGTAGATTACATATATGTGATATGTTTGAAGAAATCCTTGTCATGGTTAGTAGGGGTTCCAAACAAAGGCTTGTTCAAGTAATTTCATTTGCATCATCATTCACTTGTTATATTTATGTTTTGAAGATGTCATTTATTTATTGACAGTGACCTGGGCTTTGGGCTTGAACAAGTGGTGCAAATCCTGGGGATGCTGGCACAAAACTGAAAAAAATAGTCATTGGATATAGGCATACCATGCTGTGGGAATGTCCAAAGCCTTCTAGACGCATGCATGCCCATATCATGGGAGCGTTTGGGGGTTAATTTGTCTAAAAAATCAATGGGACCCAAGGGTTGGTTACCTGAGAGGTTGGGAGGGTTCTTCAGAGTTTTGTTACCGATGTGGAAGGTACGTATGTTGTGTTTCCATCAATTTCACTTCCTTAAGGCCACATAGGAGGTTGAATCCCATTATAGTAGCCTATCATCATTTGTTTACCCCAGTTGGCCAATTACTTGGGTAGAGGGTATGTCCTAAAAGAATAATCAACGGACAAAAAAAAGAAACAAAAGGACAAAAATGATAAGAAAAGATAAAAAAATGAAAATATATGAACCCTAAATACAAAAACAGATCATGAAAGTGTGCAAGTATAAATGCCACTACTATGTTACTTCTTTTGTAAATAATGGTTGTGTGCAGCTTGTTACACATGCCACAACCCATGGTAGTCAAACTACTTAATCTTGAATATGTAATGCTTTGAATTTTACATTTATAGTTAGAGAATAAAATCTGACCAAACAACTTAATCTTGGCAGATCAGTAGATAAGTAAGGGAATAAAAGGAGCTCATTAGTTTACTTTGAGCCCTTGGAAGATATAAGGTTAGAAGTAGATAGTTTTTTTTATAAAAGAAAAGGAAAGAAATGGGTATGCTAACCTAAATCCCCCCAAATAAGTATAAAGAAGAATAGAATGTTAGGGTAGGTAATGGGTAAGTAGACGAAAAGTTGCTGAAACATAAAGTTGATTGGATCAAAACACATTCATCATGCTTAGAGATATGTGCTAATATGTATGATCAATTATGAAGGAAAAAGCAAAGGTTTACAAGTTAATTTAATTAACTCCCCCTCAGTCATCTTTCCTCCTATACTTACTAATTTCCCATCCACAAGCATGTTCTAGTACTTTTAATCCTTCAAGTCAAAGAGGCTCAGATCATTTCTCTGACTTTTGGTGGGATCGGACCCTCAGCTTAATGATTTATGGACATTAATTGTTAGAATCCCCTTCATAAAAGTCATCTCCCTTCATTTCCTTAATAAAAATCTTTTTCCTAAGGTTAAACTCCATTAGCCTATGAAAAGTGAGAAATACCATGTTAAATCCCATTTCATTCAAAAACCCATAAAATATTTTATCCTAAGTTATGTGTATGTAAAGGAAATGTACAAATATTACATTACACTTAATACTATTTTCATCTCTGCTCATTTCATTTCATATTAATTTCTAATTTAATTATATAGCTCCCATAATCCCCTGTTTCTCCTATATAAATAAATCCCTATGTATTATGCCCACTCATAGTTTAACTATAAACTATAGTTTTATTCTATTCTCCCCAATGAAACCCACTTAACCCATCAATTCTTCACGAAGTTAAGTTAAACCTTCATTAAACCCTGTCTGATCCCCTGACCCCATGATTAACCTCGCAATAATCACAATATGTCGTAATTAAAGTCCTTGTCCACCCCCCCCCTAAACCTCCATCCATTTCCTCTATGCTAGTCTGCCATCTGACTACCATCTGATCATCTGTGCCCAAATCAAACAACACACAACCATATCAAGCTCACCTGATGCCTGACCTTTACCCGAAGTTAAACCCCATCATTAAACCCCGCCCGATCAATTAAACCCATGATTAAAGTCTTAATTAATCACAAACCATTGAAGATTAAAGTCCTACCCCCGCCCCCCCCCCCCGACACCTCAATTCATTTCATCCACGCACCTCCCTCACCTAACAGCCGTCCAATCACCATCCCCTTCATTTGATGATCCACAGCCATATCAATCACGCCCGATGGTCGATCATTACCTGCCCAATAAAGAAGTATTTCCCGGACCCCCATCTGCTACGTTTCAAGCATTAAGGTAGATCAGGTGACCCCTCCTCAATACCACCTTCACCACAAAAGTGGTGAGATGGTTTGGGAAACCACCTCCCCACTCAACCCCAGAAACCACTCACTATTCATAATATAAAAATTTCACGCCAATTTACCCATCACCCATTAAAACCCCAAAAGCCCTCATTTTATTGCATTTTACTCAGTTAAATAGCGAAAGCTATCAAACCCTTCTAACACCACCCTGAGCCTGTGAGATATGATTTCACCATGGATTTCCTCTCGAACACCTTCTAGACTCTGTCCACAGTTCTTCCCAATTTCAATACGTTCTCCGGTCACCTCCTTGCGGACATATGTTTTATTGACAAATTGTTGTGTTTTGCAGGTAATTAATAGAAGACTAGACCTTAGATAAACAATTTTGATACTAGTCAGAAAACTTGTTTACTCCAAGACTTGGAAGGAAATCTATTAAAAAAATTTCATTCAAAAGAAGAAAATAGTTATACATAGAATAGAGAAAGAAATCACTCACACAAAGACATTGAATATTAAAACAAAGGAACCAAATAGAGCATACAGTCAAAAGACAAACAGATCAAACATACAGAAAGTTGATCAATATCCATTACCATATGTTGATACATATAAAAGACTGAATAATTTATGGTTGAAATAAACATTAAAAAGTTAAAACGTACAGTAAAATTAAAAACACAGTAAAAGATAAAGACAGGCCAGCATGTCAAAGTGTATCAGTGTCAAAGTGTATCAGATGAAAGCCAAAAGTGAATGAAGCTTCCAACGTGAAAGATCAAAAAAACAAGGCAACATAAAGGGCTAGAAATCAAATCATAAAGGCCAGCAACACCAAAATAAAAGGGACAACATGAAAAACAATTCAATAGCTGTCTCTATCTTCTTGTACGAAGATATTTCTCTTTTCCTAGATTATTTCTGAATATAGTTTCAGATATTTTGTAACTTCATATATGTAAATACTTCATAATTTGAAGTATTTGGTGTGGATTCTTAGACATTTCTATAGAATTTTGATCAAGAGATTGTAAATCTATTGTATCATTGACTGAGACAGTAAGCTGGAATGATGAATAAAGACAAGATATTTCATAGAATTCATGTGTTGAATGAAGTGCAGACAAGTATTTTCTCATGTTGTTGTTATCTTTCTTAAAGTTTTTCCATAATCTTTAATGTATTTCTGAATTTGAATGCTATAACTAGAACAATATCTCATAATTTGCTTAATTACACTGTGTTTTAATAGTTATTCTTATAAATGTTTTCAACTAATATCTAAGTTAAGGAATTCTTAATTGCTCCCTAGTTTAGGTTGTTTCTTGCTAATCCAGATCAAAGGATTCTTAATTACCCTTTTGATTACCCTCTATTCCTCATTTATATCTCGGTCTAAGAATTCTTAATTTCTCTCTCACCTTGATTAAAACCATTTCACCACCCTGTCCCAAACACCTGCACTTTATTCTGCTAACTTGCCCTTTGAACATTCCCTTTAGTGATTTGATCCAGTTTTGCTACCCTTCTATTGACTCTATATCCCAATGTTCTAAGGACATCATTATATCCATCTGTTTAAGGATTCCACAACCCAATCTTGAATACCAATCAAAAACCCCCTGAGCATTCATAACTAGCCTAAAATCCCGGCAAAAAAAGCTATATCACATAGAGAGAGCGCTCTCTGAGCTTAGGTTGGCTATAGCCTATGCCAAAAAGTTGGTTTGTGATTACCTTAGTGATTTCTTTCTTTAGCCTTGAGAAATTACTAAGTGATGACATAGTGGTGACCATACTAGGGATTGTTAGCCCCTGAGGTATAGTGCTGTTATTTTAGCGGAAATGTCCCCTATTTTAGCTCTGATGGCCACATCTCCTCTTGCTCCACTTTGGCCATAAGCCAGGTCCTGATCCAAATGGGTCCAAATATGCTCTCTAAGTCTTCAAAAGCCAGTAAAATCATGCCAAATATTAAAACTAGTGCAGGAGAGGAACCCTTAGAATGGTAGAAAAGCATTATCGAGAGGTAAAAGCACATAAATACAGTGAAAGACCAAGTATCAGAGGCATAAATAGTGAAATGCACAGTAGTTGTTTGATCTGGCTGATCAGCGGTCTAGATCTAATTGGCGGGTCACAATCGGTGGAGGCAATCGGCAGATTGAGGACAGAGTGTGTGGAACTTATGATGGCGATCAATGATTCAATGTGGACCATTGATCAAGCACGCAAATCAACAGCCCACGTCACATCGCATGTTCGCTATCGGAGATTACAAAGAGCACTTGCAAATGTCCCAAGGCATGAGCGATATGCGATTGCAATCAATCGCATTGGCGAATCGCAATCGGGGAAGCGAATCGCAATCGGGGAAACAGTATGGAGCGGGGACTTTATACATGCATAGGTGCGATCCAATGAACTGGACCCGACAATTATATAAATAGTATTGCATAAGATTTGAGATCCACCGTAAAGCATTTTCTTATGTATTTTGTATATTTTCGTTATTTAACGAAATATAAAGGGATAACACCAATGCGATAAAACCCAGACCCGAAGGGGTTCAGGAAAGAAAATGCATAATATTTCAGATCCACCATACTAGGCCATTTTTGCGTTATTTTCACGATTTTTAACGAATTTCAAAATACAAAGGGAAGCCTGGGAACAAGGCATAAGTGACTTGCGATAGAAATAAGGATGGAATTGACAGAGGAATAGATAGTGTTTAAGGACTTTTGAAGTCTAAAATAAATAGAGCTTGGCGGGATTTCACAACGTTGCAGTGTTTTTCTGTGTAAAACAGAAAACAATCATTGTTAGTATTTTGAAGGATTTCAAAGGCTCGAAGACCCATTCCCTTGTAGAACAAAGGCCGAGAGATAGAGCCCAAGAGACAGAAGGCCATAAGGGGAAAGGCAACAATGCAACACAGCCAAACCAACAAATGATCATGGAACATCGCTTGCACAAGTGAGCTCCCTAACAGCAAAGCAAATCACTAGAATGCAGTTACTCTGCCATTAGGAAAGAAACCTCTGAGCTCATGCGCGTTGAGTCATGGAATCAAGTTGTTGAAAAGATAGAGAGGAAAGATTAAGGCACTCTGAGCCTTTGAGAGCTCGAGAGCATTGTAAAAAAGCCTATAAATGGTTGAAACTTAGAAGTATGAAAGGGTTCAACTTTTGGAGACTATGGAGACTCTGCTCCTATAGTGTCTCATCTTCATTCTAGCAATATAAGCTTCTTTTGATGTTACATGTTCAATTTCCATTTTCTCTTTTGTTCTAAGATTGCACTTGAATATGTTATTCATGTTTTCTTCTGTGTCTAATGCCAGATAACTGTCATCTTATCTCTGCATTGATAAATTATATTTGCAAGCTTCATTTACTTCATGTAGCTAGCATTCATATGTGTTTATGTATGCATCTATTGGTACAGTCAGTATTCTCCACCTATCCATTGAATCTATAAACTATTGAGCATGAGTGGTCTAAAGCCTTATGAAGCTAAGGGTGTTCATGCATATCTTGAGTGAAAACAAAGTTGAAAAAGTCATCTGACTTGGTCCAAGCCATCATCCATTCCAATAGTTCAAAGAGAAATATTGAAGATTATATGTTACCAGGCATCTTCGAGCTACAACCTAGGAGAGTTTCCTGGAGTGCTAACATAATTGGCATTGTTGCTGGGGAGAGGAGAATGAAGCTCAGCTTCCCTGGGAGATGACACAGATCTAACTTTGATTATAGACAAATTCTGGGCACTTTTTTAGTTTTCATCATCTATCTGACGACTCTACTGAAGGACGAAACTCTTGGTGACACCACTTCATAGTTCTGGCTCAATTTGTGAAGCATACTCGGTGTTATAGACATATTTTGGAATTGCAACCCCAATCACATATGTCCATAAAACCAAGGGCTTCTAAGTCCCTAAAAGTTTTGTTTCATACCCTAAAGGAGCAAGGTTAGCTGATTACATCATTTCCCAGAAGTTCTCCATGAAAATCTACTCAGAACTAGTCAAAACTGGACCATACAGACTGCTCAGTGTTAAGGGTGTAATGCATCTCACCTGCCACATGCAAAAAGTGCGATGCATATTGGAAATCCCTTCTGTAGGGTGCGATGAGTGACAGCAGACAAATGGGAAAGGTAGTTTTCTAGGTGGAAACCCAAAGAATCTTCTAGAAGTTGCCCATTTGACACTTGCCTCTCTGAATACACTCAGGGATGAGTAAGAGATCATGAAATCTCGAAGTGGAACCAAGGACTATTAGAGAGATGACACCAATCAAAATCCCAGAAGCTAGCTCACCCACCTGCAAACATCTATATATGGATCCCTCATCCTAGAGATCCAGGGGGGCTAGATTTTGGTATTTTGCAAGGAAGAGCTATTGGTTTCTCTGTGCAACATTGTATTGTTGGGTGATCTAAGATTTTCATGAGGTGAAGATGGCTTTCATGCTAGGAGGATGGCACTGGGTCAGACCAATGGGTTGTAATCCTCTCTTCTACTACTTCTATCAATAAAGTTATTTGAGTTTTCCTCCATATTTTTGTGTATCTCTAAATCTTGTATTGATATATGCATTTGTATGGTTAATATATGTCTGATCCTATATTTTTATGGTTATATATCTCTATGATTTGATGGTATCATGCTGCTTTGACTCTACAGGTGTTCTTTGAAGTGGGTCAAGTGAGGAAGCAGTGGTGAAGTTCTGTCAAAGGGGAAGGAAACAAGCAAGGATCCAAGAAAAAAACTGAGTTTGGTACTCTCTGCTTCTTTCTCATCTATCTCTGATAAAGGAAAATGCAAGTGACTTTAGTTTTTTTGTTTCTAAGATAGCTACCTGTCTTAGTGGGACTAGTAGCTTTGAATGGACACTAGTTTTCCCGAAAACAGAATGGTGACTCCACTGGAGAGCGAATATCTTGTTTTCTTGCTTCTAGTTTGTTTACTTTATAGGCTACGAACAGAGCCTGAAGTTATTCCAGCTAGCCTTAGAACTGCTTTTGCTATGCAACTACAAAGTAGATAAACGCTGCTTCAGTCAATCTCTAGGTTAGTTTATGAATGAAACATCTGTCTTGCAAAAATCCTAAGTGCCCTGGTGGTGGCTCAAGTAACCTCATTAGATCAGCCTCTATGCTTTTTATTTACTGACTATCATTAGCTCAACCTAAATCCCTGAACTAAGCTACAAATTGTGACCAAAAGCCAAACTAAAGTATAATCCCTAGACCATCGCACTGTCTCCTTTTGACAGTCTGGATGCATCGTACCTCTCATGTGCTATAGGTGAGATGCATCCCTATTTCCTTGTGTTACAGGTGTGATGATTAGATAATACTGTTTCTGCCTCTGGATTTTGGTTTTTCTTCATTCTCTTCAACTTTATTAAGGAGCTTTGCTGTCTGTGATCAGTATACCACTGTTGAAACTCCCTTCCTTTGCATTATTCAACCTCCATTGTACAAAGAATTGTGAATTTTTTTTATGTATTTTTCACCATTTACAGTTCTCTTTTGCAAACAATAGCTTAATCAAACTGTCGTCTGTTGATTTCAAAGTGTCGCAAGTGTCATTTTTAGTCAAAGAAAAGAGTCTTCTTCTTGTTGATAGTCGATTACACTTTTGCCCTTGTATTTGATTTGAATTAATAGTATTCCAAGTGTCGAAAGTAGTTCTCAAATTAAAGTTGAAAGTGTCGCTCTTAGCCTTCCTTTCATTTTTCAAATTTGAAATTGCAAAGTGTTGTCTTAGCCTTCCTTTCATTTTTTTTTAATTTGAAATCGCAAAGTGATTTTCCTTTCGTTTTTTGAATTTGAAATCACAAAGTGTCATCTTAGTCTTCCTCTCATTTTTTGAATTTGAAATTGCAAAGTGTCATCTTAGTCTTCCTTTCAATTTTAAAAAAGAAAATTGTTAGTATTGTCGCTTTGAAAGAAGAATAGTTTAGATCTGTACTAAGCATTCATTTTGTCATTCACAAATTAAGAAAGTGGAAAACAAATACATGCATGTGCATTTTTATTTTGACTGCTTGTTGATATTGATTTAGGAAAATGCATCTAGTATGTGCTCTCTGCTCTATGTTGAAAGATTTCTATTTCTCTTTCCTTAGTAGCTAGGATTTTCATTGCAAAAAGAAGAGTAAACGACTGTTTATCATCTTAGATTGCATATTTAGGAATTGTATATCTACATCACACGGTGAACCTTAAAGGCAAACTTCTTAAGAAAGATCAATTGTAAAATAAATTCGATGAACATAAAAACGTTTTGGAACCTAACGTACAACATTTAGAAGTCTAGGCTAGAGACGTATTTTGGCATCGTAAAGCTTGGTAACTGTTGCCTTCATTGTAGGTTGGGTGATTCCTCCTCTTTGAGATGACAAGTGCCAGTACAGACTTGTGCTCCCACATGCCGTCAAGTATATATTAGGAGACAAGAATATGTTATATCCTTTATCCTTAGGAAGCCGTGTCTGCTGCCTTATCGATTGCAATGCACTGAACACAGCATTCGAGAGGACTGACTGTCGTACCATAAAAATTATTCTGCAGTTTTGCGATTGGTTTGGTAATCCCTTTTTCTAGATTTCCAAAGTAGTCACTTTCGTTCCTTTTCAGCCTCCTTAAAAGAAAAGGTCCATCTGAGCACTTGTCACTTCAGGCTCATTAAAAATCGAAGGCAACTAGAGTCATATTTAGCTTTTTCTCGACTCTTAAAAATTGAAAAAGCAAGTTGTGTCAAAGCGTCATAAAATTCATTTAATTCAGAATAACATTTTCCCTTTCTATTTTGAGTTGATCAAGTAATCCACAATCATGGAAGAAAGTCAATCAAAACCCCAGCATTCATGGAGACTAACCAGTCAACCATATTTGACTTCAGAAATGAAGCCATTTTGGGCCAAGTGAACTCATTTAACTGGGTCAAAGTCTTCTAGTTTGTTTGAAACTTGTGTTTCAACATCCTCAGAGACTCCAGTTACTCCAACCATTTCTGGTATCCCTGCCTCTATAGAAGAAGTTCCACAATCACAAGAGGACATTAGAATTGATCCTAGTGTAATGGTAAACACTTCTATTCCTGAACCGGCTCCATCTAGGGCTAATTCGGAAGGTGTTACCCCTCCAACATCTGTTTCTGTAGAGTCTATACCTTCTGCATCACCAGAAATATTTTACAGACCTGATAGCCTACCTCACCCACCTATATTGATTGCTATAGAAGAGATTGTGGAGGATCTTCCATCCAGTACTCCATTGCATTTTGGAAATGGGATCCACCTATATCCTTCTACTTCAGAAGTTAGTCTCCCTTCATCACAAGTTCCTGTAGAATAGCTAGGAAATATTTTGGATAGACTTGATATGTGTGAACAACCGTCAACATCTAGGACTGTGTCATCTAACACAGCAGTAGTAGAACCTCCTGCTACTACTCCAACAATGTTCGTTGGTATACCATCTATCCCAACTAGTTCTCATCCACTAGATGGAATCCACTCAGGGACTGTTTCGACAGTATGGTCTGTTCCCATTTGTTTGTCCGGAACCTTATCTGGAATGTCTTATGTTGAGTCTCAGCAAATTGATCCTTTGCAACAATATCAATTTGGGCAGTCCATCTTTCAAAGGCCAATTTTCCCTTTGAACACTGGATTGCAACCATATGGGGGGCATTATGCCTTTTCATTGTTCCCTCCAGGAGAAAAACCATATGAGAGTTCACAACAGAATTCGGGTCAGGCTGGAATCACATCCAATGGTTGGATACGAATGCTGCCTCAACAATCAAGGGTTGTATATTCTATACAACCGAATCAACTTGTGTTGAATATTCCCACTACACTGGCTATTGTGACGGTGTCACAAGTACAAGCACTACCTGTTGTATGTCAACCTCCAGTCTCTCATGTCGTAATACAACAGCCTCTTGTCTCTGCAACTCAATCGCAACCGTCGATTAGTGGATCATTAACGGAAGCGACCCAGGCTCAAACGGGTACTATAACCCCCTATCTTGGTCAAACATCTAGTATTGGGCAACAGAGAATGGTCTCGCAGCCATGGCTAGTGCAATATCAACAACCATAATTCCAACAAGCTTACCAAGGACTTGAGCAACAAAGCTTTGCGGGTAATGGGCAGTAGTATATTCAAAACGGTCACCATCCATCCTATCATAATGGTTATGCCCATCAACCTTATCAAAGTTATCAGCATCAAATACATTATGCTGGTATGCAAAGACCCACTGCTTAGGCAATCCCGTCCTATCGTGGGTATGCTTCGCCAAACCTGAATCAATAGTTTCCTTTCGTCGCAACTTTAGAATTACCAGATCTGAATTAGATAACAAATGATCCAATTGCTTACACCCCTTGGTGGCTAGCGGTTCCTCATAAACTTCCGTCAGATATTCCTGAATTCAATGGAAATCCGAGTGAAGATCTATCGAATCATGTGAAGACCTTTCATCTGTGGTGTTCATCCAACACTCTAAATGATGATTTGATTAGGCTTCACCTTTTCCAGTGAACATTAACTAGTCCAGAGGCAAAATGGTACATCGAATTGCTTAGATCTTCATTCGATAACTTCAGCACCCTTTCCACGACCTTTTTAACCCATTTTCAGTTACCCATAAGGTACGAAACAGGAACATAATTTCTTACCAATTTTAAACAGACGACATCCACTCACATATCTAATCATATTCATGAGTGGCGACGTCAACGTCGAATGGTAAAAACATATGTCCCTGATCAGCTGCTAGCTGAATGGTTTATTAAGTCATTGTTACCTTTTATTACAGAAGATGTGGCTAAAGGGGGGGTTGTCACTGAAGAGCAAGTCATTACTCATGTGCAATATCTAGACTTGATCTATACTCAGTCTGGCACGCTCTATGACAAAATCCCTAATGCTCCTAGACCAGAGTTTTCCATTCTTCCTACTCCTAAATCAAACAAGGACTCTCATGCCAGCAATGCCATGATAGGTATGACCAACACGAAGTCCACAAAGGCTACATCTAAGAAAGCCCGTAAGGTTTCTGGTCAAAATGAAAATGAAGAACTTCTTGCCTCAGAGGTTAATGTTTTGTCAACTAACAAAGGCAAAGAACTGAAGCAACCAGGGGGCAAGAAGAAAGGGAAAAGAAAAAAGAAGAAAAAGGATGATTTGTCTCCTGAAAAATCTTCTGCAAACCCTTCTAGGAAAAGGAAACCTCCTTCGGGGTGTTAGATATGCGATGAGGATCATTGGACGAGAGATTGTTCACATAAAGCTGAAATTAAGAAATTCTTTTAGAGTTCAAAAAATTTAGCGGTATTGACTGATCCATTTCCTAACCCAGAAACTGATTTGGTTGCTAGCGACAACGCTTGCCCATCCCAAGTGCTTATGTTATCCATTTCGAAATAGAAAAATGATGCTTTGATATCAACAAGGAATAAATATTACGGGAATCCACAGCTGTCGAACAACAAGGCTACTGATCAACCTAGTAGTTCGACAACAACTTCGATCGAAGTCGTGCCACTCATCATTTCTGAGCTCACAATGAAGCCACCAAAGGGAGTAGTACACAAATCGATATTTAATCCTCGTGCCAGAGCAGCATAGAATTATAATATAGTAGAGGACCTGGCCCAATCGCTGTCTGCTATGTCGACACTTGAGGTACTGCAAAATTGCCCCTCCCAAAAGCAGGCTCTATTATCAGAGATAGGTGGGATTGACCTAGCGGATTCCAATCTTGTGGCCTTTAATCATAAAGGATATCAACCTCAGTTACCAGCTCAACTTTCTTTCCTCATTCAAATCAAAGCCCTCAACAAAACTGTTCATTGAACAATTATTGATGAGGGGGCATCTACCTGCATTATGTCAATGATTTGCTAGAAAACTTTAGGATCACCACCCTTGTCAAGATCATAAACGAAATTAAAAGCATTCGATGGATGAACATACACCTCATACAGGATTTTAAGTAACTTGCAACTAGAACTAAGGGGAAAAATAGTAGAAATTGATGTTGAGGTTATCGATGGAAACCTCGATTATAACATCCTACTGGGAAGGCCATGGATTTATGCTATGGCCACTATTGTGTGAACATACTTCAGAAATATTGCATTTCCTTTTCAAGGAGGAATTACAATCGTTAACCAACAAACCTTCCTCCCCAACAATTTAGAAGTTACAGGAAGCATCCCGATGATCCATGGAAGCTCTAAATCACTTCAAAATATTGAATTAGGTCTGCTAAAAGACCCTACATTGATGGGTACTTTCGCCCTACCGCCTCCAAACAATCTGGCGGAAGTGGCCATGGTGGGAAGCTACAATATGGTATCTTCTATTTAGAAGATTTCCAAACATGACGTTAGCATGGATCATCGCTATGTATTACCTCCAAGCCCATTATAAATATTGTAGCAATCAATGTTCTTGGCCTAGGTGGAAAACCCAAATCAATGCTTATCAAGCGTTTGGGTAGATAGGTCTAAGGAATATGGTACCTCTTCAGATCCTTGGTCGCATGTACACTCTACAGACGAAGGAATTGTTTAGTCAATGATGATAGGAGAGGCACCATGGGAAGATTACCACCATCGTTGCCATCTTCCAGATTACAATGAAGATTGTTCTAGCGACGTTAATCATCCTTCAGTTTTTTATTTTCTATCAAATATTGTAAATATGGTGGATTCCGAGTGAAATCTGTCCAATATTGAAGAAACTATCGCCATAAATATCTCGATCAAACCAGATGTTGTAGAGAATATTCATGTCGGCAAATCTTGTTCTTCAACAAAATTGGAAGTATATTATGCTCTCTTTCATGAGTTCAGAGATGTCTTTACATGGTCATATGAAGAAATTACAGGCATTGACTCGAGCATATTTGAAATGAAATTAAGATGTATCCAGATGTCAAATGGGTACGACAACGGCTTCAGCAGGTGCACCTGAAGAAAGCCGCTGCGATTAAGGCAGAAGTTGAAAAAATTTTACATGTTGGTTTCATTTACCCGGTTCCTCTAATTGATTGGGTATCAAATATTATTCCTGTGATGAAAAAGCAAGGAACAATTAGAGTGTGCATTGATTACAGGGATGTAAATCAAGCTTGTCCAAAGGACAACTACCCTACACCCTTCATCCACCAGATAATTGATGAATGGCCAGATGCAAAATCTTTTCGTTTATGGATGGATTTTTTGGGTATAATCAAATAAATATCTACCCATAGGACCAGTCGAAGACTGCATTTATTTGTCCGTGGGGCACATTCGTGTATTGCAAGCTACCTTTTGGTTTAATGAATGTAGGGGAAACCTTTTAAAGGGCTATGAGTTACACCTTCCATGACATCAACAACATCGTTCAACCATATCTTATTGAACTTTCGGCTCATTCGCGAAAGCGGACTAATCATCCGAAGCACTTGAGAGCTATATTTCTACGTTGTCGACACTACAAGATACGACTCAATCCACACAAATGTGTGTTTTCTGTTGGTTCTAGTCATTTACTTGGCTTTTTGGTTTCAAAAGACGAGATTTGTCTCGACCCATGTAAGGTTCAGGCGATCATCGATATGCCTCCACCTTCAAATTTGCTTCAGATTCAGAAACTCCAAGGGAAAGCAAACTTTCTTAGGAGGTTCTTTCCAAATTACACTGAACTTGCTAAAGGTTATATGCGTCTTTTGAAAAAAGAAGTGCCCTTTGACTGGGATTAGGTTCTGCAAGCTTCTTTTGATGCTCTAAAGGAATCCCTAATAAAAGCATCATTAATGTACGCTCCTGACTATCAAAAAGAATTTAACCTATATCTAGTTGCAGCAGATACAACCATCACAATGGTTTTAGTTCAAGAAAACAATGGAATTGAACATCCTATCTATTATTTAAGTCGAAACTTAAATGATACAAAAAACAAGTACTCCTATGTTGAAAAGTTGGCTCTTGCAGTTGTTTAAGCAGTACAGAGATTTCGACACTATATCCTCTTTCGCAAAACAACCATTTTGTCAGATTGCAACCCTATGCCTTACATTCTATCGTGTCAGTTACTTGGGGGAAAATATTCAAAATGGATAGCCATTTTGCAAGAGTTTGATTTGGAATTCGTAAAATCAAAATCAAAGAAATATCTAGTTTTTGCGGAGTTACTATGCGACTTCCCATCGTTGTCCAACGATTCAACATCCAAAGCAAAAATTGTGGATGAATCTTTGTTTCTAATATCATCCAACGATTCGTGGTATGGAGATATAATCATCTATCTCCAAACCCAAACATACAAGCCTAATACCTCTCACTCGGAACAACGACGTACTTGATACCAAGCAAAAGACTACATGATCTCAGTGATATACTTTACCGTCGTGGTATCGATACAGTTCTGCGAAGGTGCCTTACCCATGAGGAGGCTGAAAAAGTCTTGAATGATTATCATTCTGGCACATGTGGGAGGCATCAATCTGGTTACACTACAATACAAAATATTTTATGAGCAGGTTACTTCTGGCCAACAATTTTCAAAGATTGCATATCCACAGTCAGAAGTTGCCATACTTGTCAAATCTTCGACCGCAAAACCAGAATACCACCCGCACCTCTGCATCCAGTAGTTGCTATTGGGCCATTCACTAGATGAGGCATAGATTTCATGACATGTAACCCCACCTTGGCTAGGGCGCATGGGTATGTCATAGTCCCAGTTGACTATTTTACAAAATGGGTTGAGGCGATGCCTACATAAAACAACAGGGACACAATGGCTGCTCTTTTATTTTTCAATCATGTAGTCTCCAGATTTGGTGTTCCACAAGCCACAATCACAGATCATTGATCGAATTTCTACAATCACATGATGGTTGAATTGGCTGCCAAATTAAGACTATCCCATGACAGCTCTACTCCGTATTATCCGCAAGCTAACGGGCAAGTTGAGGTGATCAACAAGGTCCTGAAGCGAATGATGCAAGGGATGATCAGAGTCCATAAATGGAGTTGGAAAGTGATCTTGTACTTGGCCTTGTGGGCATATCGGACATCGGTAAGAAATGCAACTAGATTTACACCCTTTCAGCTGGTGTATGGCCTAGAATCGGTCTTACCAGTTCAGTGTGAAATTTTGTCTCTCAAGCTCGCAGTCGATCGTCTCCCCGGAACTTCAGAGGAAGAGGCTCATTTCTTGGAATTAATCCAACTGGATGAAACTTGTCATGACACCACCTTGGCTAATGAAGTAGATAAGAAATGAGTCAAGGTGCAATTGGACAAGAATGTCAAATCTCGTGTCTTCTCAGAAGGTGACCTGGTCTTGCTTTACGATCAGCAATCAGATAAATTGGGAGTAGGTAAGTTCCAGTCTTTGTGGATGGATCCCTATATTGTTAAGCATGTATTAGCAAAAGGAGCCTATGAGCTAGTAGATTACGATGGGATTCCATTATCACAACCCCGAAACAGGTTGTACCTTAAGCGTTATTATGCTTGACTAGATGTAGTGACCTCTTCATATGCTTTTGTTACATTTTTGTTTTCGCTAAGAGTGATCATTTTGGTTAGGTAATCCACTTTTGCATTTGTTGTAGATTTTGAACCTATTGGAGTCATTTGTTGGATACGCCGATGGAGCAAGTCGTAGTTCGTGGAACCTATCTTTTGCAGCATGGGCCATCTTTGATCCAAGCGACGAGTTAGTGAGTTTTAGAGGGGTATGTATTGGTTTCTCGATGAACAACATCGCCGAATAAAATGTATTGATAGAGCTCCTCTCTGATGCCATCGTGCATGGCATATGTTGACTTATCGTTAGGCTAGACTCACAGCTCGTCATTCTATAGCTCACCGAAATCTATTCCATTCGGAATCCAGCTAGCTATCGTATGTTCCTAAGGGTCAAGATTTTGGAAAGGCAGTTTGATTCAATTCAATATCAACACATTTCCAGAAACTTAAACATATTAACTGATTCATTAGCAAATTACATGCTAGATAGACATTTGAAACATTTATAAAAGAAAATCATTTCATCAATATTTGCATCAGGATCATATAACTTAACCGAAATAAAGCTTCGAAAATAAAAAATATATATAATTGTTTATAGTTTGTACATAGTGTTCTGTGTCTAGGACAAAACCAGTCATACGACCCAAAAACTCAAAATGCAAGGGGGCACCTTAGACTAATGGTGTTGGTGATAAAAAGTCACCGCCTGTGCAATCATACGTAAGAGCCTAGTCCATCACCTCGGTATGCCAGTGATATAGAACTGTAATCTTATAGGTAGCTTGTTGGTCCTCACATCCTGAATACCAAGGGTGAGACCCTCAATTTGATCCTGCAATACTGCGAGGGTCTCAGCTATGTCTAGATCGCGAAGGACAACCCTCCCTATAGCCTCTCCCACTGGAAGGACGGCTGCTACTCTCGGATGCACTTCTGGTCACACTGATCTGATATTTGCATGCATATGAGTTTTGATTAGCCTTGATAATATAAAAGGAAAAAGCACAATAACATTATAAAAGCGATAAACAAAGATATTGTCAGAGATTTTTACCTATGACACCCCACTGTTCGCCAACTGGCAGCACCAAATCTGGGTAACCCAAGAAATCTATCCCGACATATGGATACTCATCATAAACCATCTGCTAACAGTTGAACCACTCAAAGAAGGCATCAAAGAATGAAACCTGTGGTTGACCAACATGTTTGGTCATAAGGTCAACCCATCTCTGCATCCGTGGCTCAGTCGGTGGTGGTAGCCCAAGTGAAATATACTGTGGCTACATCAGTGGGATCTTCTCCAAGGAAAAAGTGGTCAGAATAGAACCATAACCAAAGTTCTTGGATCTTCCATTTTTCACCTTGGTAAGCTATTCTTTTATCACTAGAAGTATTGCATCACACTAGTTGAATACATTTGGTTTAAGGCATTCCAAGGTGTACTGCATATAGGACCTGTTGGCCAAGTGAAGGGCCGTGCTACTAGCTAATCTATCAAAGGTGAATAAGATAGTCCTCAAGGACCGGTTAGTGACATCTTGGATACTGATCTTGCCATCCCTGCTCAGCTGAGATCCATCTCTACAATATCGAAAAATATAATCCCTCACAGATTCATCCCCATGGGCGGAACCTGATAATGAGAGAGGGGCCCCACGCCCCGATAAACTGGTCAAAAAGTAGATGTCCTCAACAGTCAAAGGGATGGATTTGCCTCTAATCTGGAACACTTGGTTGGTAGGATCCCATGCATCAAGGAAATATTGTAACAAGTTGATTTGTTGCCTCATGGTAGATATGCGGAAGAACTTGAGCAAGCCACAGTTCCGCAATGCAGTTACCGTACCCAGATCATGTAAGGAAACCATGTCCTCTTCTTCATGCTCGCATTCACACCATGTAATGACCATATTGCTCTGATGAATCTCTGAAAAAAAAACAAGAGAAGAATTAGGATCCTGATTTGCAAAAAACAGGAAAATTTTCCAAGAAAAATTAGTGTAAAAACTTTCCTCCTTGCGCCCATCGCGCCCCAGCTATGTACTAGGTGAGATGCATACTGAATGGCCAATGGCCAGCCTAGTATGCATCACACCTTTCAATGTATACTAGGTGGGAGGGGGGCAGAACAAAATGTTCAAACCCTAGAGGCTCAGAAAAGCAGGAAAACATGCTTAGAATTCAGAAATGAAATAATGCAATTGAAGAGCTCAGGTTTAGCTCCTACCTGACAGCATTGAAAATCATCCATAGAATCTCTCGGAATCAGTTGATGAAAATTGAGAGGGAAAAACACCTCCAAACCTCCAAAGCTCCAACAATCCCAAATTCAAATGAAATGGTAAAATGAGGGGTAAAAACCACTTTTAAGTTACATTTCACGTAATTCAAGTAAAGTATTAGTTTTTTAAACTCATTTTTCAAGCATGTATTCTCATTTCTAATCAGTTTGATGGAGCAATTGAACAGGTAGTAAGACCGTCAAGAGAACATAGTGTTAACAGTGAATCAAACATCTGTGACAATTATCACAAGCAGTTTTACATGAAGTTCAAGCTCATTACATAATAAACCTAACGATGAGCATATGTTCCACCAGAGTTTAAGCTCATTAAAAAATGAACCCACCTCCACTAAATAACCATTGTGATCACATAATCTTCAGCTTCTAAACCTTGGTCATGTTCTTACCATCACCTCCACTCTCTTTTAGCTGATCATACACCTCCATTTGATTGTTTACCCCTTTTTGAGGAATAGCTGCGACAAGTGATCCTATTAGCCAACTTCTTTACACTGTCGTGATTGAAAAGTTCCAAACCCTACTTGGAACCAGCTGCTATCTGAAAACATCACTCGTTCCTTAGAAAATGAGTCTCCTTTAAGATATTTTCATCTAACTTGTAAAATATGAAAAGATTGTCGAGCAGTTGGCCTCTCCAGCTCGTTAAAGTGATTGGAAGTTCCATCCCTCCTCTAGATTTTAATCTTCTTGGACCTGAGGGATTATTACACAAAAAGATCGAGCGTTTGTCTTATTCGGCTTGTTAAAAATATCGAAAAATCATCCCCTTCACATTATTTTATACTTTTTCGGACTTGAGGGATTATATTATGAAAAAGGAATGCTGGAGTTTCCTTTCTGTCTCTTTTCAAACTCTGTAAAATTGAAAAAGGACCGAGTTATCTTTATTGTTAAACTCATTAAAACAATAGCGACAAACTTTTCCAAGTCGACAAGAGCGAGTTTCACTGTCGCTAGGCTCGTTAAAAAATAGCGACGGGTTTGCTGAAAGGGAAAATTATAGAAAAAGCATATGTTATCCTCCTCAAGCTTGAAAAAAATAAATAGGTATTGATCAGAAATTATTGGGGAAAAATTGGGAAGAAAACTTGAAGAAACTTTATTGGTAGTAGGTTGCTCTTGAACATGACACTTTTACTCCATCACCATGATTGAGTCGGGTTGGGTTATTCGTTCATCAGTCATATCACCATTAGTCCTCTGTACCATCCATTTTTTGGGTTAACGCTACCAATCCATTTCAGTGTCATCGATATGTTCAAGAGAAGTCGCTTATAGAATTCACCAACCCAGCTTATGTCTCATCCACTGCAATACCTTCACACTTCGTTCTTTCATGACTGCCACCCTGAACCTTGTATCATCAGATCGTTTTCACCTCCACAAAATCATTTGCTCCGTTTCGTGTCATAGATGTGGGATTCATTAAGGCCCTCCTACGATGGGTCACTTCTTGTTGACATCAACTCATTATCCAAGAAGTCGACTTAGGAACAGCCCTTTCAGTACTTTGAAGCTTGCATACCTCAATGGCAAGTTTCTCACTTCCGGCAATAGGTTTACATCAATGGCCTTCGACCGAAATATTTTACGTGGTGTTCGACATAGACTCATGTATTCACACCATGTGAATTGTACTACAGTACCCTTGAGGGTCATCATCATCATCAGTGACTCCTCTCACGCCTGTTAATAGCTTACATCAATGGCTGGTAATCAGGTGATGTCTTTCCATGTTCGACATCAGAACATCTTTTCACATGGACTAATTTGTACCTCAGGTGAAGATTGAATGAGTTTTGAAGACCTCGGATCTAGTTTCATCCATCCAAGTTGTGATATATTCAGGAAAAATAAAGACATCAAATGTACATCATTGCTGCATAGATAATCATCCAAGCCAAAGGATGATGGCTCTACTAGAATCATCAGTCTGCCACATAGAAGGTTGTCTGTCCTATGTACATGAAAATGAATTTATAGAGCTGAGCATGGGAATGCTCACCTCAACTAGATCATGAAAATATTATGAAGATAATGTATTGTATTGTATCTTATTACAGGTCACCTTCTAGTTCGAAAAACCTCGAATCCTCATGATAAAGCATTTCACCTGACATCAAAAAGATTTACGACCTCATGCTTTAGGGGGAAACTATTATAAACATATTTGGGCACTGCAACCCCAATCACATATGTCCATAAAACCAAGGGCTTCTAAGTCCCTAAAAGTGCTGTTTCATACCCTAAAGGAGCAAGGTCAACTAATTACATCATTTCCCAGAAGTTCTCCATGAAAAACTACTTAGAACTAGTCAAAATTGGACCATACAGACTGCTCAGTGCTAAGGGTGAAATGCATCTCACCTGCCACATGCAAAAAGTGTGATGCATACTGGAAATCCCTTCTGTAGGGTGCGATAAGCGAGAGTAAACAAATGGCAGAGGTAGTTTGCTAGGTGGAAACCCAGAGAATCTTCTAGAAGCTGCCCATTTGACACTTGCCTCTCTGAATTCACTCAGGGATGAGTAAAAGATCATGAAATATCCAAGTGGAACCAAGAACTATCAGAGAGATGACACCAATCAAAATCCCAGAAGCTGACTCACCCACCTGCAAACATCTATACATAGATCCCTCATCCTAGAGATCCAAGGGGGCTGGAATTTGGTATTTTGCAAGGAAGTGTTGTTGGTTTCTCTGTGCAACATTGTATTCTTGGGTGATCTAAGCTTTTCACGAGGTGAAGAGGGATTTCATGCTCGGAGGATGGCATTGGGTCAGACCAATGGGTTGTAATCCTCTCTTCTACTACTTCTATCAATAAAGCTATTTGAGTTTTCGTCCATATTCTTGTGTATCTCTGAATTTTGTATTGATATATGCATTTGTATGGTCAATATACATCTGATCCTATATTTTTATGGTTATAGAT
>APFE031004989.1:73343-89263 GCA_000404065.3 Pinus taeda | reverse complement strand
GCCCCTATTGTCCCCATATTTTTATTACTGTGCCCCATAGAATCCCTCTATTGTTATTTTTGCGGCTTTATATTATTATTGTTAGGTCGGCTGGGTTATACTGTGACTCCATAGACTCCTATATATAGAAAGGAGATTTTTTCATTTGAATCATCCAAGAATTGTTCATTTGTGTAATGTGAAGGAGGTTGCCCCCTCGAAGAGGCTGAATTCTAAGGCGTTGATCTCTCTTTTCTATACTTTTGTGAGCTGGTTTCATAACATAGCCATTCATATGTGTTTATGTATGCATATGCTTGTACATTCAGTATTCTCCACATATCCATTGAATCTATAAACTATTGAGCATTAGTGGTCTAAAGCCTTGTGAATCTGAGGGTGTTCATGCATGTCTTGAGTGAAAATAGAGCTGAAAAGGTCACCTGACTTGATCCAAACCATCATCCATTCCAATAGTTGAGAGAACAATATTGAATATTATATGTTACCAGGCATCTCCGACCTACAACCTAGGAGAGTTTCCTAAATTGCTAATAGGGACAACTAACATTTTCCTCATGTTAGGTTCCTATACCAATAGGAGTCGTAATTTTGATTGACTAAGGTTAAGACTTGTAATATTGTACATACCTTTGCTTTTTGCAAATGTTTTTCATATTAAAAAATTAAAAAAATGTGAAGAGGGTATGTCCCAAAAGAATAATCAAAGGACAAAAAGAATGAAAATAGGTAAAACAATTGAAATATATGAACCCCAAAAGACAAAAAGAGACCATGAAAGTGTGCAAGTCAAAATGCCACTACTATTTACTTTTTATGCATAATAAATGATTTTGTGCAGCTTGTTAATTATGCCACAAATCCATGATAGACAAAATGTTTAAACTTGACTATTTCATTCTTTGAATTTTATGTTTATAGGTAGTGAATAAATCTAACCAAATAGTGTAATCTTGGCAGATCATTAGATAAATAGAGTGAATAAAAAGAACTCGTCAGTTTAATCTGAGCCCTTGGAGGACATAAAGTTAGAATTAGATAGTTTATTTTGTAAAGAAAATAAAATGATTGATAAGGGTTTTCTAACCTAAATGCACCCAAATAAAGTGAAGAAAAAATGGTAAGATGAGTAAGTGGGTAAGTAGTAGAAAGGTTGCAGAAATGTCATGTAATTGATACAAAAAGTACTTACGTCATTGTTCCAAATGCATCATTTAAATATGCATAATTGGTAAACAAAACAAAGGCAATGGTTCACAATTTGGTTTACTTAACATCCCATCATTTATTTTAACCCCCATGACACTCACTAACTCCCCTTCCATAATAAAAATTTTAATACCTATAGTTTTTAAGTCAAAAAGGCTCAGAGCATTTCTCTGATTTCTGGTGGGACCAAACCCTTGGCTTGATGACTTAAGAAGGAAAGGTTCTAAGTTCCCTTATAATTCATTCATCCCCCTCACAAAACCCCTTTTCCTAAGGTTAAGTTCTCTTGCCTAGGAAACCCCTTTATAAACATGTTTTATGTAAGAAACCCCACCAAATACATTTATCCTAAGTGTTAGGTATATGGGAAACACACAAAATTTCATGTACCTAAGTACAATACCCTTACGCTCATTTCACTTCATATTAACTTTTTAATTAAATATATAAAAATCTCGAAGAACCCATTATCCCGTATATATTTAAATCCCTCATATAAATTAATCCCACCCCTTAGTTTATCTATAAACTATGTTACTAACCCTTATATAGCAAAAAACATTAAAACCCCGCCCTTAGTCCCTAATTCCTCATTACAATCTAGCTTGATCCCCTAAACCTACATTAGTCCTTAGACTAATCTCGAGACCACCACAATTAAGTCCTTGTCCCCCATCAAATTCCATCATTCACCCCCGCGCAACTCCCATCTCTTGATCCACCGTTGATCGTCCCTCCTCTAGATCCAACGCCTCACAAGCATATCAAGTCGGCCCGATGTCCATCCTTTACTTGCCCGATAAGGTGGTTTCCCCCTGACCCCGACGCTACATGGAAAATGCTGAATGGAATCGGGCGACCCCTCTCGAATACCACTCGTACCACAAAAGTTGTGTGATGGACCTCCCAAAAAGCTTTCCCCTTCCAACCGAAAACTGTCACTATTCATCAATTGGTGAACCTGCCAAAATTAACTCTTTTTCCTATAAAATCCCGATTACCCCTCTTTTCACTCTTTTCATGCATTTTCCTTTGAGAACACATAAATTCATTACAACCCCTACAAACAACTAAATTGTTCACAAACCTCTACCATTACTCCACAGAGGCTACAAATGGCCCAACTCGTTCATCAGTCCATACCAGTACTGTACGAACCTCTACAACCACCTTCAACCACCATTTACAGTAAATTCTGCCCAATTCCAGGGATTTACCGTGAATTCCAACTCCATTTTAAAAATTCCAAGTCAATTCACCCACGTGACACTGTTAGTTAAGTAGAGAAGATCAAATTTACTTAAATGTTAACACTGTGAACCATAAACCACTGCAAAACCTCCATTGCCCTAAAAAATCTGGATCCCCCCCATACTTAAATCCACAAGAACTAAGTATGGATGCCCTAATTCCTATGGATGTAAGGACCATCAATACACCTCATTTAGACCTGGACCACCTTCCTTTGGCAGATAAAGATTATCAAATAAAAGATACCACTACCCTAGAACCTCTGCTCAAAGTAAATTGCCAAAGTAGGGACAAGTTCCTAAATCATGCTGATGAAATTGGCCTTTGGGAATCAAATTTGCCCAAGTACCAGTTCCCCAAAGTCCACATTTTTCCTAAGATTTTTCATATGTGCTATACTTGCTATGTCCCTAGTCACAGAATTGTCATGTCTCATGACTAGAAGGTCCTTTTCACCATCATTGTTGAGTTTATTAATGAAATGTTGCAACTCCATCTAGGACCAAGCCTAACCCCACTTTCAATTGGAGACTTGTTGGACCTGTATCCTAAACTTAGCTCTACAAAATTGACCCAACTATTGCAAACCTTCATCATAAAAGAGAAACACATCCCTAAGGAAACCCCTCCATATGTATCAGTCATTTTCTCTCCATGGGGCCAGAATATTGTGGCCATGATATCTTGTGTTTTGGGTTACTCCACTATTGAGTACATTGATGAAATAATCCTTGCCTTCATGTCCATCTACACTCCAAGGCAACCTCCTACTATCATTTATGACTGTGCCCAATTTATAGCTGATAGGATGCATGAGAAATTCCTTAGAATGAAAAACGAAAGGGTTTTTAAGCACTCCTCTGTTTTGTACCATATGTTCTTATATTATCAATCGTAGAAGTTCCCATTCACCCTTCAAAAGCCAGATACCAGCGGTGAGCCCAAGTCAGCAATTTTTTGGACCCCATTGATCCACCAATACCAATCTCCATACTCTTACTCTAATTTCATTGATTTATTTGTACATCTAGTCATGGCAATGTTGACTGGAAGCCCTCCTCCTAGAATCAGTCCAGAAATAAAGATAGTCCTTAAATTGTCTAAGAAGACCAAAGTTGGTGACTAGTACCTTTACCAGAACCATACAGAAATCAGGATCTATGGTTGCATGTTGGCAAGATACTAGCTACCAATATACATCCTAATAAGGTTGTTTTCCCTAGAGTACTATAGACAAATAATCAATGTAGATGAAGTCAACTTCGTTGATGCCAAGAAGAAGGCTTATTTCAAGATAAATGACCAACTAGGCACCTTCATATGCAACTCTAGAGAGGCTGGCAAAGAGGTATATTTGATATTACAGAATATGAAGTTCCAAAGAAGTTTTATTTGGGGATATGATCCTTTGGAATTCATCACAAAGAAGAGACAAAAGGTCAAGCTAGGAACTTTCATTCACCATCCCATACCTAAAATAGAAGCACATGCAAATCAAACAGAATGGGTGGAAGGTAACCTAGTAGATCAAGACAACACCAGAGTAGAAGTAGAGAACACTCTAATTGATTTATAAAAGAAGCTTGTTGACAACTCTTTTTTTGTAGGTACCAAAGGGACCAAAAAGAACCATGAGTACCCATACAGTCATGCAAACTCAAAATGAGGAGAAGATCTCAAAAACAAATAGAGAATGAGCTTCCACTTCAGGAATGGCCACCTCCGATTTGCAACAAGAATCAAATAAGAGGCAAAGGCTAAATCCAGCCTCTGAGTAGGAATATACTGAAGACTCGACAGAGGTCCCAAATACAGGAATAGAAAGAAGTAGGCCGACCACTCCATATGGAGGCATACAAGAGCCTTCCACATCACAAACTCAGATGTTGGAAAGGAAGCTCAATGTTGAAGTATCTTCCTTTCAAATGCCTACTGACAAATATCAAGATATCAAGGAAAGATATAAAGAAATCAAGGCTAGGAATGAGAGGGTTAAGGCCCAAACATATGCACAATACCTAAAGCTGACTCCCACCAATCGAACAAGGCTAATGTCAGCGTTTGAAATTAAAGAGGAAAAGCTGTAGATGACCTTTGTTAAACCAAGAGCCTAGCAGCCAAAGACAACACCAGATTTCAAAAGGGTATATTTTGAAGTGCTAGCGAGGGATATTCATCCCATAGACTAGATTGAACTAGACAAACAGGTTGGAGAGATGATATACTCCACCCTAACAGGTAAAGCCATAGTTTCCCGTCATCTATAGAACTCTCTGAACAACATCTCCGCATAATTCCAATTAAAGAAGGCCTCCTCATAGGTCAAGGATACAAGGATCAAGTCCTTAGAGGACTTAGTGATTGAATTGGGACACGATCCCAAGGATATAAAGGCTACAGAGCAGCTTATTAAGAAGAAAAATGATGATATTGCTACAATTAAGAGGCAATTGAAAATACCCTGGCTACAACATCCTCAAACTCTAGAAGTCATAGAGAATCAAACCAGACATGAGGAGTTGATGGACTTGGTCATGAAGCTGAATGATCAACTAAAAGAGACTGAAAAGGAATTGGATGCTTTGATCCAATTAAAATAGGTAGTTGTGGTCACTTCTTCAACAAATTTTATCCCCACAGTCTCCATAGTAGTTCCATCCATACTCGTAGCATCTTTATCACCTACGGCTCCACTTGCAATAGCCTTGCGAGAAACAACAGAGTCTACATTAGTAGTAGGTGCATCAGGAGAGAAGGCAACAAAACTGGTCGAAGCCATGGAAGAGATGTATATCCAGGCTACTGAAATGAACAGGTTAAGAGAAAAGGTTGCAAGTTTGGAAACAAACTACAAACTTTCCCAACTAAAGTAGAAAGAAGAAGCACAAAAGGACCATAGAATGGGTGAATGTATCAAAATCCTAGAGAAGGATTTGACACTAGAGAAACCACTTGGAAAAACCAAGGAAATGCTATGGGCCAATATCATTGACTCTGTAAATGATATTTTTCCATCAATCCAAGTTATTTTTGAACAAACAAAGTTGGTAAAGATAGATACAGAAGCTATCCAGAAAGTGAAGGAGGAATTGGGAAATAAGCCAGAGGATGCAAATAGACTCATCCACTTCCTCAACGGCAAGAACATATATGAGCTCCAAGAGATAAATATAGAAGATAGGACTACTACCATTTTAGAAATAAGTAAGGTCCTCTCCAAAAGGAACCTTATGCTTAACTTAGAAGAACAATGTCACAATAAGCAGGTAGCCATTGATAGGTTCATGGATAAATTCCATATATTGAGGGAGAAAGGTCGGCCTAGTCTTATGGTCATCAATGACAAACTCATGACAAAGTTGGATTATGGTGATAGACTCAAAAAATTAGCTAAGGAACAAGCCTATTCTTCATCCATAAAAGCCTTGCCAACAGGAAAAGTGTTATATGACACATTTGAGAACTTGTTTTTCCTTGAGCATGAGGTAAAACATGTGTTCCTCACCAAGCCCAATTTTGCAAAGTATATTGAAGCTAATGAAATCTATAGGAGAATGGTGAATGTGAAATTACCAGATGTAGAGTGGTGGGAGAAAGTGACAGAATTACTGTGATAAATTTACAACAAAAAGTTATTGGTCAGTTAAAATTAAGGCAGCCAGGTAAAAGAAGTGAAAACAGGGGAGCAGGATCAAAGAGTATCAAAGTTAAAGAGTATCAGTGGAAAGATGAAAGTAAAGAAGACTGCAGTGTGAAACTCCACAACTGCAAGCTAGATTAAAAGGCTAACACTTCAAGAATAAAGGCCAACACAACCATAATAAAAGGTACAACATGAAACAATTCATTAGTTGTCTCTATCTTCTTGCAAGAAGATATCTATATTTCCTAGGTTAAATCTCAAGTTGTTTTGAGACATTTTGTAATACTTTTTTGTATAAATACTTCACAATTTGAAGTATGTGGACCTGTGTATTCTTAGACATTTCTATGGTTTTCTTGATCAAGGGCTATAAGCTCTTGTATCACTGTTGGACCAGCAAGCTGGATTATTAAATAAAGCAAAGACATTTCGCTGGATTGTGTAGTGCGAAATACAGACAAGTATCTTCTTTCGTGTTGTCACTTTTCTCTAAAAAACTTTCCACAATATTATATGTATTTGAAATCTAAATTCTATAATATGGAATGATATCTTAGAAATTGCTTCACTGCACTCTGTTTTGACTATTATGCATTTTTTATGTTTCCTGCTAAATTATCTAAGTTAAGGAATTCTCGATTGCTCCTTAGTTTAGGTAGTTTCCCTTCAGTTTATAATAAAGGATTCTTAACTTCCCTTTGCTCATGATCATCCTCTGTTCCTCCTTTTAATCCCGGTTTAAGAATTCTTAAGTGCTCTCTCACCCTAGTTAAGATCATTTCACCCATTCGACCTAAAGTCGGTGCTTCACTCTGCTAGCTTGCCCATTGAACACTCCCTTTAATGATTTAATCCCAGTTCTACTGCCCTTCTTTGACTCCATAGCCCAATAGCCAGAGACGTCATTCTGTTCATCTGTTTAAGGATTCCTCAATCCAACTTTCAGTACAAATCCAAACTCCTTGAACATTAAGAAATAGACTAAAATTCAAGAAAAAAACAAAGTTAAATTAATTAGAGAGAGCCATCTATGAGTCATAGGTTGGCTAGAGCCTATACTTAAAAGATTGGTTTGTAGTTACCCTAGTCTTTTCCTTCTTTTGATAACTTCTAAGGAAAAGTTTGAGTGATAACATAGTGCCAACCATACTAGGGACAACCCTCATTCCTAATAAAGCTTTAAGAAATTTTTAATTCTGTATTTTGAACCTCTTAAAGTAATTTATTAGAAGTTATTTCTCACAAAAAGAAAACAATAATTTGTTTTTGAAATTCTAGCTTTGAGGAGAGCTCATTATACTAGGACTAACCCAGATCCAAACCCTCCCTTGGTATTTGATAATCCAAACCTAATTTCAAGAAAATCCAAAACATAAGAAAGTTCAGCTAGTCACACACACTTAGTTAAAGCTAATTCATGCCCTGATGAATGGTTGTTTTTAGAAGATCTTCCCTTTGATGAGAAATTTGATTTGTCACTATTTAAATCAAAGTCTAAAAGTGAAATTTGTGACACTGTCCTAGATCCTATGTTTATTGCAGAAATTGAAGTCGAAAAATCTAACAAATCAACTGATGAGTACATTCTAAATTCACTACAATCATCCCTTAGTACTACCAAGATCCCTGAGCTTTCTGAACAATTGTCCACTACTCTTAGTTCATCACTACTCCCTTCAACTTCTAAAGCCCAAGCCCCACCTCCATTCATACCCTCACTCCCTTACCAACCTAGTATAGCTCATTTACTACTCACCAGTCCTAGTTCATCCTCCACTACTGTATCATCTTCCAGTTCCTCAACCCCAAATCTTAGCCCTTCCCAGCTTATATCCATGGCAAATAGATATGCTCCCCTTGTCTTACATGGTCCACTTGGTGCCATGCCAACAGACTACCAAAGTAAAATCGTCCAATTTGATGGCATAAGACACTACACTGCACAAAACCATGTTAATAAGATGACAGACTATTTTGAACTTCATGAAATTGATATTGTGGATGTCTAAATGAGATATTTGCTCAGACTTTAGCTAGTGATGTTAGGAAATGGTTTAGATCACTGCCTGATAATAGTATTTATAGTTTATAAGTATCTCATCAGCAATTTTTTAATAGAAAGAAAAATAAAAAGAATCCTCTACATATCCCTTCAAAATATGAAAATATTAGGAGAGGACCCAATGAAACTGTTCAAGATTACTACATCACATTTAACAATATATACAATGCAATTCTAGTTAATCTTAGACCCCCACTTGACTTAGCATTAATAAATTTCCCTAATGGCTTTGAAACAGACATGGCATTCTAGCTCAGGGAAAGAAACCCCCTAACCCTAGAAGTATCCAAAATGTAGTTGTAAGTGTAGAGGCTAATTTATTAGCTAAAAGAGCTAGAGTTGGGAATGAAAGAAGAGGAACAGCTAAAGGTGAGCCTTCACTCTCTGACATTAAAATATATAGCTTAGTGAAACTCATGGAAATGTTAATGGATAGAATAGAGAATATAGAGAGGAAATCCCAGTGGGATAATCAACAAGCACCTCCAGTTAGAAACCCAAACTTTAGGAAAAGCCAAAACCAAAACACTGGAAAAAATGAACCTGATCAGAACATTAGGCCTCCTTTCCAAGAAAATTATGTAGAAACATTCCATCTTGAAGACCCAAAGAAAGACACGTAGATTAACTCGATGGGATTAGATGGTGAAGGCGTTGTTTTTTTTACCCAAGATGATCAAGAATTACATATGTTGTAGCAATTGCAAATCCAGTCTAGAGAGTCATTTGATTATAAACAAGGTTATGTTTCTACCATCTTTGAAGTGCATAAACAATATAACCTGAGTAAAAATAATTCTGGTATTCCTGACCAAACCAAGAAAGCAGTACCAAATCAACCCAAGAAAACCAAAGAAGCCCCAGTTTCTAAAATCCTCTAGATTCTCCCTAGAAAAAACCAGAATCCTTCTGGCCCCACCATTGTAGATATAACCCCTAATCAACCCTCTGATGATCAACCCTCTACTTCAATTCCCCCTAAAAAACCAGTGGACACACCTCAAAACACTAGATTTGAAAATTCACAAAAAGAGGTCCTAATAAAGGAAGAGAAGACCATCCCACTCAAATCCCTGTTGTGAAAACTCAAAACCCTCAAACATAAAAAACCCCTTTTCCATTCAATCTAGGAGTAGAGGTAGCTAAGTTAAATATTTCAGCCCCTTTAACAGAATTAATCAAGAATGGAACCTACAAAACACAGATAAACTGGACCCTGAAGATTGCTGAAAATGAGGATTCCATTAACTTGTTTGATGACCAACCATAGCTTATATTTGGTCCAGATATTAATGGAAAACAACTAGAAGGAGGAATACCACCTTTCTACATTAGCCTTAGAATCCATCAAAAAATACTTCATAATGCAATGTTGGATTCTAGGGCCTTCCACAACTTAATGCCCAAATAATTAATGGAGAAATTGAACCTAGACATTACAAGGCCTTACAAGGACTTATTTTCATTTGACTAAAGTCAAGTAAAGTGTCTGGGGTTGATTAAAGACCTCTGTGTCACCTTAGTTCAATATCCTGCTAAAAGCATCCTTATGGATATTGTGGTTGTTGACATCCCACCGAAGTATGGCATGTTATTATCAATATCATGGGGAGCCAAACTTCGGGGATCTTTATAACTTGATATGTCATATGCAACAATTTCGGCTTTTGGACAACCCAAGAAGCCGTACCGAGAAACTTTAATTAAATACATGGTAAGTAGCCAAGATCGGCCTCAAAACTTTCCTGTCTACTCTGTATATTCAGACTTTGATTCTTTCATCCTGTATAATGATGGTGAAACACAAGAAACTCTTTTAGATAGTGTTGATACGAAACCAAAAGAAATTGCAGTTTCAAAACAAGAGGAAACTGTCCAAACTTTAGAACTTTCCACTAAGAACGGTAATCAAAATGAGGAAACGTTTGTGGAAATAGATGATGTGAATTATGAACATGAGATATTGTGGCATCTTGAGTTTGATGGGTCAGTCAATAAGTTTGGAGTAGGAGCAAGGGTATGGATATACAATCTAGAGAATGATCACTCAGAAGGCCATGCTTACAGACTAAATTTTAAATGTACTAACAATATGGCCGAGTATGAAGCACTAATTTTAGGTCTTAAATTAGTTAGGAATCTAGGAGCTATAAGAGTTTTTGTCTTGGGAGACTCTGAACTAGTTATAAAACAAATTAATGCTGTATATATGACTAAAGACCCTAGATTAAGTTGTTACAGAGGAACCATTGTAGAAATACTAAACACTTTATTAGAAACCAAGGTTGATGTAATTCCTAGAAAACATAATATGCAGGCTCATAGTTTAGCAATGTTTGATAGTACCTGCAAGCTGCCCTTTTAACCTAACCATTGGTACACTGCTGAAGTTAGGCACATACTTGCAATTCTAGATAATTTGAAGAACTGCAAAATATTCGCTGATGACAAATAGATAAACAACTTTTTAATCTCAGAAGAAGAATTTGTAAATAGCAATATAGATACTAACACATCAATAGATCCTAACATTAAAAAAAAATAGAAATACATGAGATAGAAGGTGAATATATAGATAGATTTCATCCCACTAAACTTACAAAATCAGATGTAGAAACCTAGAGCAAGTTGAGATTTATGAAATAATTAATGAAGACACTGAAGTAATCAATCTCAAAGACAATTTCTTACCCAAGGGATTAACCCCTTTGGAGGACTTGTTTGATTGAAATGATGTTCCTAGAAAGCCTAAAATGGAACCTTTGAAATCTAATATGGAGGAGTGTAATATAAGCACTGATGAAAATCCAAAATTGATCAAACTTGCTAAATCATTACCTCCCACTGAAAGAGTAAAATATATTGAGTTATTAAAAGAATTTCAAGATGTCTTTGCTTGGAGTTATGAGGACCTCAAGTCCTATGACACCAACATCATACAACACACAATCCCAATAAAAGAAAATAAAAAACCTTTTAGACAAAAACTTATAAGGATTAATCATGTCCTATTACCTTCAATTGAAAAGGAAATCTAGAGAATGTATGATGTTAAGATAATTGCACCAACCAGATTTTCTAATTGGGTTTCAAAATTGGTACCAATTAGGAAGAAAACTGGCAAGATCAAACTCTGTGTGGACTTTAGGAACCTTAACAGAGTATCCCTTAAATACAATTACCCTCTCCCCAAAATGGACCATATTTTGCAAAGGGTAGTTGGATCAACCAAAATCTCATTATTGGATGGGTTTTCTGGTTACAATCAGATCTTAGTTCATCCTGATGACCAAGCCAAGACTGCCTTCACTACTCCTTGGGGCACATTCATGTATGTGAAAATTCCTTTTGGACTAATGAATGCAGGAGCCACTTTCCAAAGGGCTATGGATATAGCCTTTGCCAAATAAATTCATGACTTCCTTGTGATATACCTAGATGACATTACTATATTTTCAAAATCTAACAACCAGCATTTGGATCATCTAAGGCAGGTTTTTATTAAATGTAGGAAATATGGAATTTCTTTAAACCCCAAGAAGTCTTTATTTGGGTTAGCTGAAGGAAAGTTACTAGGTCACATAATTTCAATAGATGGTATCCAAATAGACCCTTCAAGAATAGAAGCCATCTTACAGATACAACATCCAAGGAACATTAAGGAATTACAAGCTTTCTTAGGGAAAATTAACTTTCTTAGAATATTTATTTCTAATCTAGCAGAATTAATTAGATCACTGAACAATATGTTGAAAAAATATTTGACCATAAAATGGACCGTTGAGGCTAAGAAATCCTTTGAAGACATTAAAATATACTTAACTAGAACACCAATTTTGATCAGTCCAAAATTTGACAAAGATTTCATCTTATTTTCCTTTGCTTCTGAGTGCACAATTTTTGCAGTTTTACTGCAGAAAAATGACCAGGGATATGAACAACCTATTGCTTTCTTTAGCAAAGCCCTGAGAGATGCCCCCTTAAAATACAACATAATGGAAAAACAAGCCTTTGCTTTGGTCAAAGCTATCAAAGATTTTAGGGCATACATTTTATATTCTCATATAGTAGCAGGGAAAATTTCAAGAACCCCCCTAAATTTATAAGTATAATAAATGGGCGAATCTCCATGTTATATAGGAAAAATGGAAGGCGATTTTATCAATAATTGTTAAATTGGAAACTAGGACCAAACTCCATGTGGGTCGGCTTATTTATGGCACCTGATATTTTTATTGGATCCCTCTCATCGAGAGGTGTAGGATTGATCCAAAGATCATCCGATTCCGATAACTATTTATGGAGATATGAATTTATTTTGTTTATATAATTATTATCAAGACGACCAGCGTTTATGTAGGCTCTAGAAGCCCAACCGACGTGTCTATTCATCATATATGTTTTAGTATAAATTGAAGAAGACTTGAGGTCATTTGGGCATGCACATTCTTCATGTGCTCTCCTCTCCACGTCTCGGGTTTTTGGAGAAGGAGAGGCACTAATGAAGGATGCCCTAAAGATGATGCCCTAATGGATATGTCATAATAACACAGGATCTGGCAACATGGTTTAAGGATCTATATGCAATCGTGAAGGAATAAAATACATTGCTAGCCACAGTCAATAACCATATCACGCAGGCCCTAAATCTGGCAACGTAGTCTAAGAAATATGTGGACATATTCGTACGCAATCATTCTAGCATAAAGAGGAACACAAGTAATATACATTGTTCATAATTATGAATAATATATGCAGTATCGTAGGCCATAATATAACACAGCAACTACACACAGCAAGTGCATAAAGCCATCACGCATGAATGTTGCAACTAAGCCGCGGTAATGAAATAATATGCCATCTCGCAGGGCATAAAGATTATTACCATCACACAGGAAAGTAGCAACTAAGCCACAGTAATGAAATAATATGCCATCACGCAAGGCATAAAGATTATTAACACGCAGGCAGAGACACATACGTTGGGCAATGGAGATAGATACGCTGGTCACTCATGATACCTCTACGCAGTTCATAGATGATATTCAACGTAGATATAAAGACCTATTTATAAACTGGTCATATATTGTTCATACAGAGATATATACAATGCTCCTGAAACATATATATGCAAGCAATGGTGACAGTTGCACGCAATTCAAACACAATCATGGTAACGTTGTTCATAAGGCACTTATACACTGTCATAAGGGAAGTCGTAGTCAAGACTTGAAGTTATATCAAGAAGTCACTGTAAGTCGCTACCAGTAAAGGGAGGAGCCACAGTGAACTGCACTAAGCCTCAGTCACAACCTCATGGAGCAGTCACAACCTCATGGAGCAGTGGATGGTGTCACTGCAGTGAGTTGGAGTCTCGACATTCTCGCATAAAGAATGGCAACAAAGAATAGTTGTAGTCTGGGCATAACATTCTCTCCCAGCATATTACAGTCTCGGCATACCAGTCATGGAGAATATCTAGATGGTATCATTATAACAATGTCGGTCATAAGTACAATGGCTCAAGCAGTTGTAATGGAGACCAAACTTTCAGGTAGATCTCATGGATATGATAAAGAAGCAACAGTGAGGATCTCAGCATGATGATGGGCAGCATGATCATGGACATGGGCAGCATGATGATAATCATGATTAGTGTAGCATGCAGTGGTGCAGCAAGTAGATTAGATACAGCACTACGATAGGTGAAGCCATCACCTTGGAGAGAATTAGTTGAAGCAGAATGTCTTCAACTGATCTCATCGTTATATGAAATGATCTATGCTAGATCTAGATAAGTCAAAGAGTTGACTTCTGTTGTAAATGTACTATCTCTCTCTCTCTCTTTCTCTGCTGAAATTTGAAGAACATAAAAAAAGAAGAATTGATCAAGGGTTTCCCCACACATTGTGGGGTTTTTCCCTGGCTTGCGCCATATCTTGTGTCCTCTTGCCTTGGCTTGTCTTCTGTGATTTATAGTTATGTTCTATCTGCAGTTTATCTTAATGCTGATGTGATTGCCAACTATGAAAATTTAAATAAATTTCTCTAGCATAGAACATACCTAATCAAAACATGGTATCAGAGCTGAGGTGAAGACAATGCCCAAGCAAGAGTGAAAGAGAAATCACCGAAGACAGTTGGGACAAGACAGAAGGATCAATGGGTTCCTCACAATTCACTTAGGGTGAAGTCGAAGCAGAGCATATTGTCAGAATGGCATAGCAGAACTTCTGATGGCATACCTAAAGATCACTTCATTGGGAAGTTCAGATCTAAGGGTGAATGGAAAGGTAGATGTCTTGGTTATGAGTTCGGCCCTTATGTGAAGGATTGTCTGAATGACAGAGATGCAGGTCATGAAAGACACAGCCAACTCTTCCACGAAAGCAAGGAACCCTAGAATCCCTTTTATGTACCTGATCGCAAGAAGAACGCGATGTCCATCTCGGAAATGGAAGTCAAAGGTTATAGGATGGCACTTATCGATGGAAAGGTATGTGTTTGAAAATATATCTTGCAAATATGTTTTGAGTTCTGGGTTGTATCAAGTTGTAGGAAGTCCACTGGGGACCATGTCCGTTGACTCAGGACCGGAGGTCTGTGAGTCAGATGGTGACTTGGATGCCTGAATTCAAAAAGGAGCATGAAGGTACATGTCTTAAATGTACGAAAGGAAAATATTATAAGGGGACCATTCCCCTCATGCAGCAGGTCCACAGGCTTGGAACAACCCGAGGAGTTTAAGACTCATGATCGGGAATCTCATGTATACAGGTGGAAGAAAGCCCTCTATGGCTTGAAGCCAAAAACCTCGGGCGTAGTATGAGAGGATTGATAGTTGTCTAATGCAGCTAAGACTCACTAGGAGTGAAACCAATCCAAACCATTACTCAAAGGTTGTCGATGATAAACCTCTCGTACTGGCACCTATGTCTGACAGGTGCAGACCCTCTCATTTATAGGAGATAGAGGGAGTTAGATTCTCAATGTGGAAAGATAAGCTGCAAGCTTGTGACTACCTCAAGGATCTTAACTTTCAGAAGTTATATGGTAGTGATTTCGGACCTGATTTGGGAAATGCCTCTGAGTTTCATAACCTCATTCACGTTGATGTTCACGGAGAACCTTCATCCAGACATCTGTGTTGCAGTTAGCATGGTGAGCTCATATTTGGTTGAGCCTCACTGGATTGGTGCCAAGAATCTTCTGAGATATCTACAGGGCACAATCTCTCATGAATTGAGATACACTGCCGGAAATATGAAACCACATGATTATTCAAATGATAAGTGGGCAGGCATTATGGAGGATCATTAGAGCACTTCTCAGTGCTGGTTCTCTTTGGATTCTGCTTTGATATCATGGATGAGTAGGAAGCAGAAGTAAATTGTTGTAAGCACCATCAAGACTGGATACATATCTACGAGTATGATCTCGTATGAAGTTGTCTGGATAGGGAAGCTCTTCAGTGAGCTGTTTTGATCTCATACCACAGTGATTCTCTGTAACAACCAGAGGTGGGATTCAATTATTGAGGAATCCCATATTGGTCGACTACTCCAGCAGATAGACTTCATCTGGGATATGGTGAGTTGGTGAGCAAGGAGGCTCCATCGCATTAAGATGATGTACATGTTGATACACCTTGTCAAAGCCCCGAGGAAAGATCTAATCTGTGATTTTCCCAAACGACTTGGAGTCGGCAAGAAACCCTTGTACAAGGGTCCTGCATGTTGCATTCATTGAGCTCTG
>APFE031004989.1:0-52365 GCA_000404065.3 Pinus taeda | reverse complement strand
ACGGCTCCGGAAGTTCAGGACCTGAAAAACTGCTAAAAATAGTAAACTGTGCTACAATTTAGGAAACTAAAAAGACTGAAAGAGATAGTTGTGGGGGTCCAAATAGGATAGGTGGGTGGCCACTAAAATCCACTTGGATCACTATTCTCAACCTCTGTCATTCAAAACACGTGATTCCTCAGCAATCGAATCAACAACCATCTGATACTGAAGTTGACCCTTCACCTTCTACTTCGTTTGTTTCTCCCTCCCCTTCTTACTCTTCGCTTGGTGAAAATAGTGATACTAATACTCAAGTAGCTGGGAAGAAGAAGAAAGGGAAGGAGAATAAGAATAAGAAGTCAGCTAAGCAAGGGGGCAACAATGAATCATCTAGTAAAAATCCGCACACTATATCTCCCAGATATCCTTGTGTAATTTGCCGAGGAAACCATTTTCATTGATATTGTCCTTGTATTCCGCAGATCTTGAGAGAATGGTCTCCCCATTCGCACTGTCTGGTGTCATCAACCTCTAGCAATCATGTTGATAGCACACCATCAACTAGTGAAAATGAAGTCCTTGGATAGAAAGGAAAGGTCAAAATTCCATGTGGATTATGTGAAGGGGACCATCACCTTCCTCGTTGTCCTTTTTTGGATAAGGCCAAAAGAGTCTTACGTAACTGTCCTGCTTCACTGCAATGACTTCCATCTGCATACAAGAAACTCGCCTCAAGTCCTTTACTAGTTGAAAGTCTGACTGACATAACTCAATCGTTAGTTGAAACACCTATCGTTGAGAGTGAACCTTCTGAGTCCATACCAAAACAAAGTCAGCAGGTCGAGATGGCAATCAACCCAGTCTTGCCTTCAGAAAGTCTACCTTTAGATGATACAATTTCCAAAGAGAATGAGAACGATACCATTCAAATTCTTTTTGTTAATATAGAGTCTGATGAACTTGGGGGCAATCCACCATTTCCTTTACAACAGGAGGAAAAATCCCCAGTTCAAGTGGTTCATTCAACCATTTATTCGGTACCCCCTCCAAGTAGTATAATCACTTCCTTCAATTGGAATCGACTAGCAAGATCCTATCTTCCTTCTAATGTACCATTTCGGATCATAGTACAAGTTTACAAAATGATTGTGTCTGGCACTATCATAGATGAAGGGGCTTCAATGAGTATCCTTTCCTAGAGCGCTTGGTTCACCATTGCTTATGCATGTGACATAGAATTTGTCAGGCTTTGACAAAGGAACTACTCGACTATTAGGGATCCTTCCAAAGTTGCCGATAAATTTGGGAAGGAAAACTGTTCACTTAAACATGACGGTATTCCAAGGACCGTTAGATTACAATCTACTCCTTGGACACGACTATGTTGACAACATGGAAGCTATTGTCTCGACGCTCTTTCGAGTGATGTGTTTCCCACATGAAGGCAAAATTGTCACTATTGACCAGCTTTCATTTCCCAGTTCAAGCACAACTTCGAGACAAACATCATCCCTAAATGGTCCTTTTGCGTCAAGAATGTCTCTTCAACCTTCATTCCATCCACCTAATTACTGCGAGTAGTTTGGCAAATGTAATGAAGATTAGGGGGCATGCACCGTGGTCTGCTTAGGCAGGCGAACCTAGCTGAAAATATAGGTTTCCCTATAGGTTATGTGATTGTAAGTGTTATCTCACACCATTCACCTTTGTCTATTTGATGGAAAAAGCAAAGGAAGTATTTTTTCTAACTTCTGACAAAAATAATCCTACTTAACTGTAGTGATTTCCATATGGTTACTGGAAACTCCCCTTTTCTTGATGCCTAGGGGCACGCAAACCTTTTTATGCAAGCGAAAAATGACCAACTTCATTTTTTAGCTTTTTAGTTTTTTTTAGCTTTTTAGTTTTTCAACTTCTTAGGTTAGGTGATTGGTCTGATCCACCATTCACCTTTGTCTACACTACAGATGAAGAAAAGGAAGCGTTTGAACCATTCTACCGACGAAACCATCCTACCTAACCTCAGTAGTTCCTTAGATTTCTATTTTTTTTTAGCTTTTTAGTTTGGTCGTTTCTAGCTTACATAAAAAGGAAAAATAAGCAATGTTATTGCATGGTTCAAGCTCGTTAAAAAATAAACCTACCAATGAGCAATGTTTTCACAAGGTTTAAGCTTGTTAAAAAATAAACCCGCCTTTGAGCATATGTTCCCCCAGAGTTCAAGCTCATTAAAAAATTAACCCACCTTCAGTAAATAACGTTTGTGGTTGCCATTCTATCTGCCTTTTGAACCTTGGTTGTGTTCCCTCCATCACCTCCATTCTTTTGACCGAATATATGCTTCCACTTGATTGTTTACCCTTTTGAGGAAAAACTATGATGAGTGGTCCTGTTAGCCACCCTCTTCACATCACCATGTTTTGAGAACTTCCAAAATTACCTGGAACCAGTTTGCTACCCTAAACGCCACTCGTTCCTCAAAAAACGAGTCTACTTTAAACTCTTTTCAGACTCGCTAAATATGAAAAGCTTGTTGAGCTATTGGCCTCTCCAACTCGCTAAAATAATTGGGAGTGCCATCCCTCCTGTATATCTTAATATTTTTGGACCTGAGGGATTATCCCACAAAACAATCGAGCGCTTGTCTTTTTCGGCTCGCTAAAGTGATCGAAAAATCATCCTTTACGTATTATTTTATACTTTTTCGGACTTAAGGGATTATGCTACGAAAAAGGACTGTTGGAATTTCTTTTTCGTCCCTTTTAAAACTCTCTAAACATGAAAAGGACTGAGTTATCCTTGTCGTTAAACTCATTAAAACAATAGTGACAAACTTTTTTTCCCAGACAAGAACGAGTTTCACTGTCGCTAGGCTCGCTAAAACATAGCGGCAGGTTTTCTTGAAGGGAAAATTACAGAACAAGCATATGTTATCATCCTCAAGCTTGACAAAAATAAAGAGGTACTGGCTAGCAATGACTGGGGAAAAAGGGAGGAAAGCTTAAAGAATTTTATTGGTAGCAAGTCACTCTTGAACATAACACTTTCACTCCATCGCCATGATTGAGTTAGGGTCGGGTTATTCCGTTCACCAATTATATCACCTTTGGTCCACCATACCATCCATCTTTTGGGGTTAACGCTACCAATCCATCTCAGTGTCGCTGATATGTTCAAGAGAAGTCATTCAGAGAATTCACCATCCAGTTAATGCCTCATCCACTGCAATACCTTCACCCTCCATTTTTCATTACTTCCATTCTTGAACCTTGTATCATCATATCGTTTTCACCCCCAGAAAATCATTTTCTTCATTTTGTGTCGTTGATGTGGGATACATTAAGGCCCTCCTACGATGGGTCACTTCTTGTTGACATCAGCTCATTATCCAAGAAGTTGACTTAGAAACAACCCTTTCAGTACTTTGAAGCTTGCATGCCTCAATGGCAAGTTTCTCACTTCCGGCGACAAGTTTACATCAATGGCCTTCGACCGAGAGATTTTGCATGGTGTTCAACATCAGATCATATATTCACTCCACGTAAATTGTATTGTAGTACCTTGAGGGTCATTATCAGTATCGGTGATTCCTCTCACACCTGTTAACAGCTTACATTATTGGATGGTAATCAGGGGATGTCTTTCCATATTCGACTTCAGGACATCTTTTCACATGGATCGACTTGTACATCAGGCGAAGATTGAACGAGTTTGAAGACCTCGGATCTAGTTTCATCCATCCGAACTGTGATATATTCAGGAATATAAAGACATCAAATGTACACAAAAGCTACATAGATGATCATCCAAGCTAACGGATGATGACTCTACATATAAATAATCACAAGTCTGCAATTGCAGATGATTATCTGTCCTATGTACATGAAAATGAATTTATAAAGATGAGCATGGGAATGCCCCCCTCAACTAGATCATGAAAATAATATGATGATGATGTATTGTATTGTATCTTATACAGGTCACCTTCCAGTTCGAATACCTCAGATCCTCATGATAATGCATTTCACCTGACATCAAAAGATTTACAACTTCATGCTTTAGGGGGCAACTGTTATAGACATATTTTGGCACTGCAACCCCAATCTTATATGTTGATAAACCAAGGGCTCTTTAACCCCTAAAAGTGTTGTTTCATACCATAAAGTATCACAGTCAACTAATTACATCATTCCCCAGAAGTTCCACCTGAAAAACCACTCAGAACTAGCCAAAACTGGACCATATTGACTGCTCCACTCTCAGGGTGCGATGCATACTGATTCCGACACTAGCCAGGTGCGATGCATACTGAAGGGGCTTTCTATGCTGTGCAATGAGGGAGAATGGACAAATGTCTAAGACAATTTTCTAAGTGGATACTCATGGAATCTTCTAGAAACTTCTCCTATGACACTTGCCTCTATGAATTCGCCCAGGGATGACTAAGAGGTCCAATAAATCTCCAAGTGGAACCAAGAACTACAAGTGGAATGACACTAATAAAAAACCCAGAGATGACTCACACCCTTGTAGACATCTATAAATGGATCCCTCATCTGAGAGATCTAGAGGTCGGAATTTTGTAATTTGTAAGGAAGTGTTGATAGTTTGTCTTTGAGAAGGAACATAGTATTGTTAAGTGATCTTGCTTTTCATAAGGTGAAGAGGGCTTTGACACTGGGAGGATGATGATAGATCAGATAGATTGGTTGTAATTCTCCCTTCTATTTTAATAAAGTTCTTTGAGTTTTCCTCCATATAATTGTGTACTTGTGAATGTTGTTATTTGAGAATTCCATTATATGTTCAATGTATTTCTGATTCTACATTGTTTATGATATAATAGATCGAGATGCTTTGATGGTGTTTTGTTACTTTGTTTCTATAGGTTTCTCTAAGCGGGACAAGTAGGAGAGTTGCAAGATCTATCAAGGGGGAGAGAAATCAAGCAAGGAGTCAAGCGGAAGATCCAGGTTGGTCCCTTTGCTTCTCTCTTATCTATCATACATAGAGGAAATTGCAAATTGCTTTGATTGTTTGTTTCTAGAATAGCTGCCAATCCTAGTGGGACTAGCAGATCGAAAAGACACTAGTTTTCCTGGAAACAATCCCCTCATTCATTTTAATCCCCATGACACTCACTAACCCCCCTTCCATAATAAAAATATTAATACCTATAGTTTTTAAGTCAAAAAGGCTCACAACATTTCTTTGACTTCTAGTGGGACAGGACGCTCGACTTGATGACTTAAGAAGGAAAGGTGCTAAATTCCCTTATAATTCATTCATCCCCCTCACAAAACCCATTTTCCTAAGGTTAAGTTCTCTTGCATAGGAAAACCCATTTATAAATATGTTTTATGTAAAAAAACCCACCAAATACATTTATCCCAAGTACTAGGTATATGAGAAACACACAGCGTTTCACGTACCTAAGTACAATACCCCTTCCACTCATTTCACTTCATATTAAATTTTTAATTAACTATATAAAAGTCCCGAAAAACCCATTATCCCATATATATTTAACTCCCTCATATAGATTAACCCGACCCTTAGTTTATCTATAAATTATGTTACTACCCCTTATCCTGCAAAAACATTAAAACCTTGCCCTTAGTCCCTAACTCCTCATTACAGTCTAGCCCAATCCCCTAAACCTAGATTAGTCATTAAACTAATCCCAAAACCACTGCAATTAAGTCCCCGGGCCCCCCATCAAATCCTATCATTCACCCCCGCGCAAATCCCATTTCCCGATCACTGTTGATCATCCCCATTCCAGATTCAATGCCTCACAAGCATATCGGGCCGACCCGACGTCCATCCTTTACCCGGTCAATAAGGTGGTTTTCTCCCTAACCCCCAACACTATGTGGCAAAAGAAGAATGGAATCAGGAGACCCCTCCTGATACCGCCTGCACCACAAAATCGGTGCGATGGACCTCCCAAACCACTTTCCCCTTCCAATAGAAAACCGTCATTGTTCATCAATTGGTGAACCCACCAAAATTAACCGTTTTTCCTATAAAAGCCCGATTACCCCTCTTTTCACGCATTTTGCCTTTAAGAACACAGAAAGTCATTGTGACCCCTACAAACAACCAAATTTCTCACAAACCTCTGCCATTACTCCACAGACGCTGCAAATGGCCCAACCCATTCATCAGCCCATACCAGTGTCGTACGAACCTCTGCAGCTGCCTTCAACCACCATTTACAGTCAATCCGCCCAATTCCAGGTATTTAACCATGGAGTTCCAACTCCATTATCAAAATTCCAAGTCAATTCACCCTCGTGACATTGTTAGTTAAGTAGAAAAGATCAAATTTACAAAAATATTAACATTGTGAACCATAAACCACTGCAAAACCTCAATTTCCCTAAAAACTTTGTATCACGCCCATACTTAAATCCACAAGAACTGAGTATGGCTGCCCCAATTGCTATGGATATAAGGCTCATCATTAAATAATTTAGACTTGGACCACCTTCCTTTGGCAGATAAATATTTCCAAATAAAATATACCACTGCCGTAGAACCCCTGCTCAAAGTACATTGCCAAAGTAGGGACAAGTTCCTAGACCATGCTGATGAAATTGGCCTTTGGGAGTCAAATTTTCCCAAGTACTAGTTCCCCCAAGTCCACATTTTTTCTAAGATTGTTCATATGTGCTATTATTTCTACATCCCCAGTCACAGAACTATCATGTCTCATGACCAAAAGGTCCTTTTCACCATCACTGCTGAGTCTATTGATGAAATGCTACAACTCCAACTAGGACCAAGCCTAACCCCACTTTTAATTGGAGACTTTTTTGACCTATATCCTAAACTTAGCTATGCAAAATTGGGCCAATTGTTCCAAACCTTCACTAGAGAAGAGAAACACATCCCTAAGGACTCCCCTCCATATGTATTAGTCATTTTCTCTCCATGGGGCCAGAATATTGTGGCTATGATATCTTGTGTTTTGGGTTACTCCACTAGTGAGTACATTGATGAAATAATCCTTGCCTTAATGTCCACCTACACTCCCGGGCAACCTCCTACTGTCATTTATGACTAAGTCCAATTTATAGCTGATAGGATGCATGAGAAATTCCTTAGAATGAACAATGAAAGGGCTTTTAAGTACTCCTCAATTTTGTACCATATGTTCTTATATTATCAATCAAGAAGTTCCCATTCACCCTTCAAAAGCTAGAGACCAAAGGTGAGCCCAGGTCAGTCATTGTTTGGACCCCATTGATCCACTAATACTAGTCTCCACACTCTTACTCTGATTTCATTGATTTATTTGTACATCCAGTCATGGAAATGTTGACTGGTACCTTTACCAGAACCATATAGAAATAAGGATTTATGGTTACATGCTGGCACCATACAAGCTACCAAGATACCTCCCAATGAGGTTGTTTTCCCTATAATACTATAGACAAATCATCAATGTAGAAGAAGTCAACTTTGCCAATCCCAAGAAGAAGGCTTATTTCAAGATAAAAGACCAACTAAGCCCCTTCATATGCAACTCTAGAGAGGCTGGAAAAGAGGCAGATTTGATATTACAGAATATGAAGTTCCAAATAAGTTTTGTTTGGAGATATGATCCTTTGGAATTCATCACAAAGAAGAGACAAAAGGTAAAGCTAGGACCTTTAATTCACCATCCCATACCTAAAATATAAGCATATGCAAATCAAAGAGAATGGGTGGAACGTACCCTAGTAGATCAAGACAACACCAGAGTGGATGTAGAGAATGCTCTAGTTGATTTAGAAAAGAAGCTTGATGACAAGTCTTTTCTGCAGGTACTAGAAGGACCAAAAATAACCATGAGTACCCCTCCTATCATGCAGTCTCCTGAAAATGTGGAGAAGACCCCAAAAAACAAAATAGAGAAGGGGCTTCCACTTCAAGAATAGCCACCTCCAATTTGCAATAGGAATCAAACAGGAGGCAAAGGCTAAATCCATCCTCTGAGTAGGAATATACTGAAGACCCAGCAGAGGTTGCAAATATAGGAGCCAAAATAAGTAGGCCTACCACTCCATATGGAGGCATGCAAGAGCCTTCCACATCACAAACTCATATGTTGGAAAGGAAACTCAGTGTTGAAGTATCTTCCTTTAGAATGTATGTTGAGAAAGACCAAGATATTAAGGAAAGATATAAAGAAATCAAAGCTAGGAATGAGAGGCTTAAAGCCCAAACATATGGACAATACCTGAAGCTGACTCCCACCAATTAAAAAACACTAACGTCAACCTTTGACATTAAATAGGGAAAGCTACAGATGACCCTTGTTAAACCTACAACCCAACAGGCAAGGACAACATTAGATTTCAAAAGGGTATATTTTGAAGTGATGGCAAGGGATATTCATCCCATAGACAAGATTGAACTACACAAACAGGATGGAGAGAAGATATACTCCACCCTAACAGGTAAAGCCATACCTGCCCATCAACTATAGAACTCTTTGAACAACATCTCAATACAATTCTAGTTATAAAAGGCCTCCTCACAGGCCAAGGATGCAAGGATCAAGTCCTTAGAGGACTTAGTGATTGAATTGGGACATGATCCCAAGGATATAAAGGCTACAGAGCAGCTTATTAAGAAGAAAAATTATGATATTGTTGCACTTAAGAGGCAATTCAAAATACCCCAACTGCAACATTCTAAAACTATAGAAGTCATAGAGAATCAAACTAGACACGAGGAGTTGATGGACATGGTCCTGAAGCTGAATGATCAACTGAAAGAGACTAAAACAGAATTGGATGATTTGATCCAATTAAAACAGGTAGATGTGGCCACTTCTTCAACAAATTTTATCCCCACAGTCTCCACAGCAGTTCCATCCACATTAGCAGCATCTTTGGCACCTACAGCTCCACTTGCAATAGCCTTGCCAGCAACAACAAAGTCTACATCACCAGCAGGTGCATCAGGAGAAAAGGTAACAGAACTAGTCAAGGCCATGGACAAGATGTCTATCTAGGCTATTGAAATGAATAGGTTAAGAGAAAAGGTTGCAAGTTTGGAAATAGACTACAAATTTTCCCAACTGAAGCAGAAAGAAGAAGTGCAAAAGGCCCATAGAATGGGTGAAAGAATCAAAATCCTAGAGAAGGATTTGACACTAGAGAAACCACTTGGATAAACCAAGGAAATGTTGTGGGCCAATATCATTAACTCTGTCAATGATATTTGGCCATCAATACAAGTTATTTTTGAACAAATAGAGTTGGTAAAGATAGATACAGAAGCTATCCAAAAAGTGAAGGAGGAATTGGGAAATAATCCAAAGGATGCAAATAGACTCATCCACTTCCTCATTAACAAGAATAGATATGAGCTCCAAGAGTTAAATATAGAAGATAGGGATCCTACCATTTTAGAAATAAGGGAGGTCCTCTCCAAAAGGAACCTTATGCTTAACTTAGAAGAAAAATGTCACAATATGTAGGTATCCATTGATAGGTTCATGGTTACATTCCATATTTTGAGGGTCAAATGTCTGCCCAGTCCTATGGTCATCAATGAAAAACTCATGACACAGTTTGACTATGGTGATAGACTCAGAAAACTAGCTAGGGAACAAGCCAGTTCTTCATCCATAAAAGCCCTACCAACAGGAAAAGTGTTATATGACACATTTGAGAAATTGTTTTTCCTTGAGCATGAGGTAAAACATTTGTTCCTCACCAAGCCCAATTTTGCAAAGTATATTGAGGCTGATGAAATCTATAGGAGAATGGTGAATGTGAAATTACCAAATGTAGAATGGTGGGAGAAAATGATAGATTTACTATGATAAATTTATAGTAGAAAGCTACTGCTCAGTCAAAATGAAGGCAGCTAGGTAAAACAGGTGAAAACAAGGCAGCAGGGTAAAAGAGTAACAGAGTTAAAGAGTATTAGTTGAAAGATGAAAGTAAAGAAGACTCCAACACGAAACTCCACAACTACAAGCCAGATTAAAAGGATAACACTTCAACAATAAAGGCCAGCACAACCATAATAAAAGGGACAACATGAAACAGTTCATTAGCTGTCTTTTTCTTCTTGTAAGAATATATTTGTATTTCCTAGATTAAATCTCAAGTTGTTTTGAGATATTTTGTAATAATTTTTTGTATAAATAATTTACAATTCGAAGTATGTAGTGTGGGTTCTTAGACATTTCTATAGTTTTCTTGATCAAATACTGTAAGCTATTATATCACTGTTGGACCAGCAAGCTGGATCATTAAATAAAGCAAAGACATTTCACTGGATTCATGTGTAGTGTGAAATACAGACAAGTGTCTTCTTTTGTGTTGTCACTTTTCTTTAAAAAAATTTCCACAATTTTAAATGTATCTGAAATCTAAATGCTATAATATGGAATAATATCTTAGAACTTACTTCACAACATTCTTTTTTACTATTATGCATTTTTTATGTTTTCTGTAGTAAATTATCTAAGTTAAGGAATTCTTGATTGCTCCTTAGTTTAGGTAGTTTCCCTCTGGTTTATAGTAAAGGATTCTTAACAACCCTTTTCTCATTATCATCTTCTATTCCTCCTTTTAATCCTGGTTTGAGAATTCTTAAGTGCTCTCTCACCCTAGTTAAGATCATTTCACCCATTCAGCCTAAAGCCTGTGCTTCACTCTGCTAGCTTGCCCATTGAACACTCCCTTTAATGATTTAATCCCAGATTTGCTGCCCTTCTCTGAATACATAGCCGAATAGACAAAGACATCATTCTATCCATTTGTTTAAGTATTCCACCATCCAACTTTAAATACAAATCCAAACCCCCTGAACCTTAAGAACTAGCCTAAAATCCCAAAAAAAAAGAAAAAGAAAAAAAAAAAAAAACAAAGTTAAATTATATAGAGAGCCCTCTCTGAGTCATAATTTGGCTAGAGCCTATACTTAAAATATTGGTTTGTAGTTACCTCGGCCTTTTCCTTCTTCTGATAAATTCTAAGGAAAATTCTGAGTGATAACACCTCAGACATATTTTACAAGTTCATATCTGATCTATGATGGTGGATGGTGATTGGACACACAATGGTTAAAATCATCCACCTGGCAACTCCAAATTGATTTCACAATCAAGACTCCACTGAAGGAATGAACCTGAAAGAATAATATGGGAAGATCAAGTTTTTAACTTGGATTGTTATCCAAGACATCATGTATTTTCTCATCAAGAAGGTTTTTCAATGTATATTGTATTTTAGAGAAGATCTTAGATTAGCTTTTAATTATTTTCCTTTGAAAATCGTAAATATAAAATCTCCTTACGCATTTGAGCAACATTCTTCTGAATCTGATGATGATCATTTTCCAATCAAGAAATCTCAAATAATCAAGAACGATCTTACAATCCTTGTACATATTCCTGTACCTTGGAAAGTTCCTGATAGGTATAAGCCACTCATCTTACCTCCTACACTCCATGCTTTCCCTAACACATATTACAAGTATCTCCCTAGGTTTGATTGAGAAGATGGTAAAATCACTGCCCAAAAACATAGTCAAGGTTTTGAGAATTATCTATACTTATTTGAGATTGATGAAGAGCATGTTAGAATCAGACATTTTTCTCTCTTTGAAAAGTAGAGTAAAGGGTTGGTTCAAGAATTGACCTATTGTAAGCATCTCAAATTTCCAATAGTTTGTCAAATTTTTCCTTGATAGATGGACAATCAAGGTTAATCCTTTTGTGATCATAGAAGAATATAATCAATTGAAAAGACATCCAAATGAAACAATACAACAATTTTATGACAGATTTAATGAAATCTATTATTTAATGCCATAAAATATAATACCTCCTCCTAATTCAACTCTCTTGCATTATCCAAAAGAATTTGATCTAGAGATAGAATTTCAGCTAAGAGAAAGAAACCCCTCAACACTAGAACACATGCAGAACATTGCAGTAGATGTGGAAGTTAATTTACAAATTAGAAGAGAAAATTTGAAAGCAGGAGTGGAGAAGAACAACATTACAGAGGTAAAACTCAACATTTTGGTAAGAAAAATAGAGGAAATGATACAGAAAATCACCATGCAAGATAATTTTTTTGTTCAAAATCACCATGACACATTTATTTCAGAAAAAGAAGAGGTTGATAGCCATAAACAAATTCCTGCTAATTCCAACTACCACAGATCAAAAAATGGATTTATGGATCAATATGTGGAGAAGAAATCTGCTGATCTAATGTGTATGTTTGAAGACATTCCTTCTTTTTATGATTTGCCTAAGTATGATCAGTATGATGATAATTATGTTCTTCAAATTCAAGCTAACTTTACAGAGCAATCAAAAGCTAGTTTGGGGAATAAGGAAATTCAATTTTAGAAACTTCAAAATAGTGATCAGCTTGTTCATTTTAGCGATGAGAATGAAGAAGAAAGAGCAGAAAATTTGGAAATAAGTGAAGCTTCTTTGCCTCTTTGTTTTGCTTCATTTCAGTTTGTCAGAGAAAATTTTAAAGAAATAAAAAATTAGCAGTCTTTTTGTATTATTATTGACAACAAAGAAGACAATAAAACTCTTGATTAGGATTCTTTAGTTTCACAGGTGCAGTTATCAAATTTTATTGAGACATCTGATCATATGACACAGGAAAGTTCTATACCACTATGTTTGGAATCATTTCAGTTTTTAAAGGAAATGTGGTATAAAATCTCTAAACAAAAGGAAGAGAAGCTTGTAGAAATCTATGAAGCTCCATTCAAACCTATATGCAATGAGTTGCAGCAATCCTTCCAAGTTTTTTATGATCCAATATCTAATATGTTGGATAATGAATGCAATCATAATTTTTCTCTATTAACTGACTATGAGAGTCAAAATAAAGATGATAAAGGTTTCACTAGACAAACATTTCAATCAGTAGAAATATCATCACAAAGCTTATCTGAAAATATGTAGGGTGTTAAAGATAAAAATGACATTTTAGTTTCATGGCATGGAGGCCATCTAGAACAATTGTACAATTGCTTAAATCAGTTGAACAATAGTGTATATATTTTGGAAGATCCTTTCGTATAGTTTTTAGAGTCCATAAAGGAAATCAAGTATTTCCTTATCTTCTCATTAGTTGACAAGGCTATATTGAGTTGTAGAAATTTAGTTTTAATCACAAACAAGCACAAGCAACAAAATCCACCAATGTATATGATGCTTGAATGGTTGCATTGGTTGTTTCATTTTACCTAACCAGCAGTTGGACAACCAATTGTAGAACTTTAGTTTTAATCACAAACAAGCACAAGCAACAAAATCCACCAATGTATATGATGTTTGAATGGTTTCCTTGGTTGTTTCATTTTACCTAACCAGTAGTTGGACAACCAATTAGAGTAACTAGGTAGGATTTTAGTTTGATTAAATACATTTTTTCAGCAGTAATTTTATTTTAGATCAAATTTCAATACATCATGTGTCAGATTTCAGTTTGTAGAAAAGGGTGTATTTTCAGTTCAAGAGTTTCAGTCACTGAGATTATACAACAAAGAATATACATGTTTGGGGTTGGCCCAATGGATCAGACTACTAGTCGACAATGTTCTTGACATCTCACAAGGAGATGTCATCCCCATGTGAAGCCACTGTTAGGGTCCTATAATAATAGGATTCATAATTTTGAATTGACTATGGTTAGTATTGTAATATTATAAATACCTTTACTTTCTGCAAATGTTTTCTATATTACAATTAAAAAATGTAAAGAGGGTATGTCCTAAAAGAATAATCAAAGGACATAAAAAAGAAACAAAAGGACAAAAACAATAAGACAATATAAAAAAATGAAAATATATGAACCCCAAATACGAAAACAGATCATGAAAGTGTGCAAGTCTAAATGCCACTACTATTACTTCTTTTGTAAATAATGGTTGTGTGCAGCTTGTCATACATGCCACAACCCATGGTAGTCGAACTGCTTAATCTCGACTATGTCATGCTTTAAATTTTATGTTTATAGTTAGAGAATAAAATCTAACCAAACAGCTTAATCTTGGTAGATCATAAGATAGGTAGAGAAATAAAAGGAGCTCATCAATTTAGTATGAGCCCTTGGAAGATATAAGGTTAGAAGTAGATAGTTTGTTTTGTAAAAGAAAAGGAAAGAAAAGGGTATGCTAGCCTAAATGTACCCAAATAAGTATAAAGAAGAACAAAATGTTAGGGTAGGTAATGGGTAAGTAAAATTGGATCAAAACACATTCATCATGCTTAGACATATGTGCTAATATGTATGACCAATTATGAAGGCAAAAGCAAAGGTTTACAAGTTAATTTAATTAACTCTGCCTCAGTCATCTTTTCCCCTATACTTACTAATTTCCTATCAACAAGCATGTTCTAGTACTTTTAATCCTTCAAGTCAAAGAGGCTCAGAGCATTTCTCTGACTTTTGGTGGGATCAGACCCTCGACTTAATGACTTATGGACATCAAGTGTTGGAATCGCCTTCATAAAAGTCATCCCCCTTCATTTCCCTAATAAAACACTTTTTCCTAAGGTTAAACTCTATTAGCCTATGAAAAGTGAGAAATACCATGTTAAATCCCATTTCATTCAAAAACCCACAAAAGATTTTATCCTAAGTTAAGTGTATGTAAAAAAAATGTACAAATATTACATTACACTTAATACTATTTTCATCTCCTCTCATTTCATTTCATATTAATTTCTAATTTAATTATATAGCTCCCATAGTTCCTTGTTTCTCCTAATTAAATAAATCCCTATGTATTATCCCCACCCATAGTTTAACTATAAACTATAGTTTTATTCTATTCCCCTCGATGAAACCCACTTAACCCATCAATTCTTTGCGAAGTTAAGTTAAACCTTCATTAAAACCCGCCTAATCTCTTGACCCCATGATTAACCCCACAATAATCAGAATCTGCCATAACTGAAGCTCCTATCCCCCCTCTAAACCTCCGTCCATTTCCTTCGCGCTAGTCTGAAACCTGAATACTGCCTGATCATCTGCGCCCAAATCAAATAGTGCATAGCCATGTCAGGCTAACCCGACACCCAACCTTTACCCGAAGTTAAACCCCATAATTAAACCCCGCTTGATCGATAAAACCCGTAATTAATGTCTTAATTAGTAGCAAACCACCGAAGATTAAAGTCCTGCCCTCCCCCGCCCCCAACACCTTATTTCATTGCATCCACACACCTCCCTCACCCGACTGTCGTCCAATCACCATCCCCCTCATCTGACTGTCCATAGCCATATTGGTCGCACCCAATGGTTGATCGTTACCTGCCCAATAAAGCGATATTTCCCTGACCCCCATCTGCTACGTGTCAAGCGTTAAGTGAGATCGGGTTACCCCTCCTCAATACCGCCTTCACCATAAAAGTGGTGCAATGGCCTAGGAAATTGCCTCCCCACTCAACCCTAGAAACCACTCGTTGTTCATAATATAAAAATTCTATGCCAATTTACCCATTACCCATTAAAAACCCAAAATCCCTCAATTTCATGCAATTTACCCAGTTACACAGTGAAACCTATCAAACCCTTCCAGTGCCACACTGAGCCTCTGAGACATGATTTCACCATGGATTCCCTCTCGAACACCTTCCAGACTCTGTCCATAGTTCTTCCCAGTTTCAATACGTTCTCCAATCACCTCCTCGCAGACCTGTGTTTTATTGACAAATTGTTGTATTTTGCAGGTAATTAGTAGAAGACCAGACCTTGGATAAAAAAATTTGATACTACTCACAAAACTTGTTTACTCCAAGACTTGGAAGGAAATCTATTAAAAGACCTTCATTTAGAAGAAGAAAATAGTTATACAAAGAACATAGAAAGAAATCATTCACACATAGACATTGACTGTTAAAACAAAGGAACCAAACATAACATATAGTCAAAAGACAAACAGATCAAACATACAGAAAGTTGATCAATATCCATTACCATATGATGATACATATAAAAACTTGAATAATTTATTGTTGAAATACCCAGTAAAAAGTTAAAATGTAAAATAAAAGTAAAAACATTGTAAAAGATAAAGAAAGGTCATCATGTCAAAGTGTATTAGTGTCAAAGTGTATCAGATGAAAGCCGAAAGTGAATGAAGCTTCTAACGTGAAAGATCAAAATAGCAAGGCAACATAAAGGGCTAGAAATCAAAACATAAAGGCCAGCAACACCAAAATAAAAGGGAAAACATGAAAAAAAGTTTAATAGATGTCTCTAGCTTCCTGCATGAAGATATTTATTTTTTCCTGGATTATTTCTAAATATAGTTTCATATATTTTGTAACTTTGTATGTATAAATACTTCATAATTCGAAGTATGTGGCTTGGATTCTTAGACATTTCTATAGATGTTTGATCAAGAGATTGTAAAGCTATTGTATCATTGACTGAGCCAGCAAGCTGGATTGATGAATAAAGACAAGATATTTCACAAGATTCATGTGTTGAGCGAAGTGCAAACAAGTATTTTCTCATGTTATTGTTATCTTTCTTAAATTTTTTCCACAATCTTTAATGTATTTCTGAATTTGAATGCTATAAATGGAACAACATCTTAGAATTTGATTAATTACACCCTATTTTAACAATTATGCTTATAAATGTTTTCAACTAATATCTAAGTTAAGGAATTCTTAATTGCTCCTTAGTTTAGGTTGTTTTTTGCTAATCCAGATCAAAGGATTCTTAATTGCCCTTTTCTTTTGTTTACCATCTATTCTTGGTTTATATCTCAGTCTGAGAATTCTTAATTGCTTTCTCATCCTGATTAAAACCATTTCACCCCCTATCCCGAAGACCTGCACTTTATTCTGCTAGCTTTCCCTTCGAACATTTCCTTTAGTGAGTTGATCCAGTTCTGCTACCCTTCTGTTGACTCCATAGCCCAATGGTCTAAATACATCATTCTATCCATCTATTTAAGGATTCCACCATCCAATCTTGAACACCAATAAAAAACCCCTTGAACATTCATAACTATCCTAAAATACCAGCAAACAAAGCTAAATCACATAAAGAGAGACCTCTATGAGCCTAGGTTGGCTAGAGCCTATGCCCAAAAGTTGGTTTGTGGTTACCTCGATGATTCCTTTCTTTAACCTTGAGAAATTACTGAGTGATAACACGTTGGTCATGCATTCATGTTGGTTTCATGTGTGTTAATCATCCTTGTGGTATATATGCTTGTTTCATTTGCATGGTAGTGGTCATTGTTACAATTGCGTTTCCATGAAGGAGTTGATGATGTTGTTGTTGGGATGCATTTGTCATGAATGCATGTCGGTCATATATGCATTTGTTATGCATGTAAGTGTCTATATGTTGTTATGCATGCATTGTCAAGGTTATGGCTATGCATGTATGGTAGGTCAAACATGCATTGTGAAGTCATTGTATGCAATTAGGTCATCATGATGATATTGGTATGTTATGATGCTAATGAGTTGGATGAGATAGAGTAGGAGATCCAAATCATTAAAGTGAAGTTGCACGATGTACTTTGAGGTAAGAGAATATTGTCATACATGTATTTTATGTTTGGCATGCAAGTATGTAGGTTAAGAAATGTTATATGCATTATGGTTATGTGTATTCCTTTCATTCTATTGATGTTATGGTTACATATACGATAGATGCTAGTTGATTAGTATAGTCATATGCACATGTGTCGGATAGTCATGAATGATAGTAACTTGTGGTTGTATCCATTGTTATTCTTGTTTTATGTTAGATAACTTGATGATGATATTATATGTTGTTGATGAGTACGTTATAGGTTAACTTGTTGTTCGTATATGATAGTTAGCTTGATGATTAGGTTATATGGTGTTGATGAGCATGATATATATAATTTTTTGTTGTTATATGATAGTAACTTGATGATTATGGTTCTTACATTAAGATATTGATGTTATATGTATCATACTAATTTAGATTGGCCTATGCAAATGATTAGGGTTATGAAATTGAGGTATGAGTTAATATAATTGTGATATTGTGTTGTACTAATATAAATTGATCATACATAAGTGATTGTTATGCATGAATGACAAATGTTTATGAGCTTATGATTTGAACATGCTATTTAGTTACTATTATGGATATCATGATATTATTTTTGTTTGAGCTAATGTGTTGTGAATTTATATTGTGCTAACTAGATTGATTGTGTAGACAAGATAGCCTTCCCTTATGTCGTCTACTTTGTGGTTCAATGTTTGCTTATGTCATTTATTTGGTGTTTGAGGGTTGGTGTCTATTATGTCATCTATCTGTTGTTGAATGTTTGATTAATCGCATGATATGGGTATGTGTCAATAAGATTGCATCAATAAATGATCTTGTTTTAAGACGATTTTACTCACACATATGTGTTGAGATAGCTGACATGTACTTGAGTGTAATAGGTGAAAGTTGTAGAATTATATCTAATGACTATGAGTTGAATATGAACTATGACATGATTTTTAGTCTTGGTAAAGGTTGGTTTCAAGTTGATAGATATGATTTTCTTGATATTTGGAACATGTGGTTGACATGTTTGAGAAGTTGTAGGGTAACATGCTTGGCATTAGTATGACAAGGTAAGGTAACTAGTACGTTGTTATGTTTAATTATGCATTGATAGTTATATGTTTATGGTAGTATGATGTAGGGTATTCCATGGCAAAAGAGATTGTTGTGAAATCTTGAAGAAGGCTAGCGTTGATCTTTCCTTTGGAACCATGGGGATTGAGTCATGGTGCCTATTGTTATTCTTATTCTTTTGGTATTTTGTGATTTGTTGATCTGGATTTAAACAGGAATGCAACAAATTATAGATATAATCATACATATATAGATGTAGCAGAAATAATACTTCATTTCATTACTATAAAATACTAAAATATGCTTACAAACAGAAACAGAAATAAACTAGCTAAGGCGATGGTATCTTATCTCAAAGAAGAGATGTGGCGGCTACATGCCTCTGAATTGTCTTACAATGAGGCTCGAAGGCTTATTTATTGTTGAGAAATAATGGAAAACCCTAAACATCCAAAAACCTAACCCTAGGAGATGAAGCGCCAAATTGTGGGCCTCGTTTTGGGTGAATTGGTACATCAACTTCCCAGGGTCGTAACTTTGGCATACGATCTCTGTTTGACATGCACAATACCTCATTAGAAATACCGATCCAAGGACTACAACTTTGGAAAGAGAAACATTAGTCCATGGCCCCATGTTTCTCCCAGTTTTCCCAAAAAAATGTTGTTTAGGGCCTCAAAATGGCTCAGGGAGTTCAGGACCTCAAAAAACTGCTAAAAATAACAAATTATGCTACACTTAAGGAAACCGAAAAACTGAAAGAAACGATGGTGGGGGTCTAAGTGGAATTGGAGGGTGGCCATGAATATCCACCTAGATCATTTGTTGATCTTGATTTGCGGTTTTTTTTTATGTGTGGTGTAAGGCCTTGCCACATTGTTTGCAGTGTCGTATTGTTAATTATTTTCATGGTTTTCATCTTGTGTGTTCCTTGTCTTGCCTTTTATTTTTGTGTCTTGGGAATTGGTTTGGGAAAGAGGAAAGTTAATGGAGTTTGGGGAGAGTTGTGTGGTACCCAACAGGTGATGTAAGGTCTGATGAATCTCAGTGCATGTATAAGGGTAGCTGAAGGAAAGCATATAATAACTAGCTGTATTGGTTGGTTCCATTGGTGTAAATCAACGATGGGAGGACAATCATGAGAAAAGTAATAAGTAAAGGTAAAATAAATAGATTTGAGGCATCATATGCCTTAGCTATGTTGGGAATTTTTTTTCTCAATGTTATACATGTTTTTCATGGATAAAGGAAGTTCCCTTAACCTTGACCTTATTATATCTGGTAATTATGTTATGATCATGATTATACTAATGTTTATATATGTGTGTGTGTGTGTCTGACATGATCATGATTGTTTTATGCAAATGTTTATTTATATGTATCTATGTATCTATGTCACTATCTAATAGGGTTGTTAGGGATCATTCTTGTGGAGGAATGATTTCTTATGTGGGTGAGTGGCACGAAGAGATTCCTGGTTCATGAGGAATCAAGTGGGAAGAGTATACTGACAAATCTCTGAGGTTAGTATCATGTGGATATGAATTGATAATATGTGATTATACTATGTCTATTTTTATGTTATGGATAGGCTAATGATGAGAGATGCATCAAAAAAATGAAAACAATGTGATCTGCGACATGTTAGGATAAGCATGGATGGCAGAGAGACACTGGAAGAAAGTTTGCTTGGCAGAGATAGTGTGGTTTTGGATGTGTGGTATTATTATTGTTCATATGTTTTATATGTTGTACATGTTTCATCTGTGATGATGTGTGCATGTGGTGTTGTGTACACATTGTGCAGGTGGTGCACTGTACATGTGATGTTGTGCACATGTTGTGTAGGTGGTGTTGTGTATAGGTGATACTATGTACATGTTGTACATATGTACTAGTGTACATGTGGTATTTTGCGGATATCATACATGTGTTGCGGGCTTGCAGTGTGCATTGTGTATTTGTGGTATCATGACATATGTATTCATTGTGTTGTATCTTGTGTGCGTATTTTTGTTGTGGTGTACACTTACTGTAGGTGTATGTATTATGTTGTGGTGTACACTGGATGTAGGAGTATGTATTGTGTTGTGTTGTGTTTTACACCGGATATAGGAGTATGTATTGTGTTGTGTTGTGGTGTACACTAGATGTAGGAGTATGTATTGTGTTGTGTTGTACAATAGGTGTGGGTGTATGCATGGTATGTCAGGTGTAGGTGCATGTATTGTATGGTGTGGTATGCCATGTGTGGTTGTTGTGTGTGATGCACACTATGTGTATGTGCACATGATTAAGGAGAAGGCACTAGGTGTTTGTTGGGCATGGAAACTAATTCGGTGTGAATACATAATAAAGACAAAGGTAGAAGTAAGGACCGATGAAGGATAAGTATTTGTATTTGTATTTTAGTTTTATTATGTGTGTGATTTATGATTCTGGTTTATGATGGTTATATGTGACCTATGGTTCTAGTTTATTATGACTGCATGCGATTCATGATTTTTATTTATGATGGCTGCATTTTGAGCTAACTGGATGTGATATGTTTATTCATGAGGATTTGATCAAACAATTAGTTTTACTTGTTCTGACAGGAAGTAAACAATATTTCAAATGTACCTCAGTGACGAGGTATCAATGAGGTATGATGTGAATTTACTTCTATTTATTTTAAATACAATGGTAGTTATCTGCTTGGTATAGAAGGCATGGTAAATTCCCAGTTGGGTGGTCAAAATTGATGGCAAGCATTAGCAACAACAAAAAAAGGAATTGGAACAAGAAGCAGTACGATGGTAAAGCATTCAGGAGCAGGGCCATTATGGGAGACTGGTACCCAATAGTTTCCATTGATTTCCATGAGCATGTTATGACCGGTATGATAGTTTTAAGGCAAGGATATGCCTTGGTTTTTGGACCTTCTGATACGAGGAAACCTTGCTGAGGGATGGACTTCTCGGGATGGGGGTGCTAGTGGAACTTGTAAGGTGTGTGACTACACGAAAAGGTGTGACTGGATTTCTTGAGGGACTGTGCAGCAAAGAATGGAAGGTCGATGGTGGATTTTTTTTGGTCATTAGATTTTCCACATGGAATCAGATGCACATTACGAGTGTGCGTTGGTATACTGAGTCTGTAATCATTCACTGAGAGGAAAAGTGGCCTAGGATTAGAGTGGCAGACATTGGATGCAGACTTGACATTGTAGTGGATTCTAGACTTCCTCAGAAGGAAACGAATCCTGGTATTACTTTGAGGATGGGGGTGTGAGCCTTTGGATTCCCTTGTTGCTGATGCAGGAATCGTATACTTTTATTTTTTGGTCGCGAGAATGTACATATGTGTATTATTGTAAATATTGTATGAAACTAGATTTATAAAGCTCCATAGACAATATAATTATTTGTCGGGTGAAGACAATGTGTAAGTGTGTATATGTGGTTATTACTGTAAATACCCTAATGAGCTATTTTATAAAGCTCTAGTAAATGGTATGTTTGGCATGTTTCAGTGATGGTCATTGTAAATACTACAATGAGCTATGTTATAAACTGCCATTGGTAGTAATGTTTTGTTTTCGGCGATCTTGCTGGTTATAAGTGTCATTGAACACTGAGGACAGTGTTCCCCCAAGGGGGAGCATTTTGTAACAACCCTAGTTTAAAAATCTACGTAAAAATATATATAAGACCATGGTCATGGGACACATATTCCAAGATGAATGGTGGGAAAAACATCATAGTGGGTGTTCATTTGGTTTATTATGGCTAAGGAAATTGGAAAAGGCAATGGCTAAGGTGTTGGAAAGGAAAAATGGCATTTTTGACACATTTATTTATGAAAATAGTGGAAATTAGGAGAAAAAGAAGGTGAAAGGTCAAATTTTGCATGTGAGGAGGAAAATTGAAGAAAATAAAGGCCTCATTGATAAAAAAGGGTTCTGATAATCAGTGGAAAAGCTTGGTTAGTTTAATGTTGGAGCTCTCCAATTATTCTCTCTCTCTCTCTCTCTAATGCCCTCGGACACTTAGAGTTTCTTGAATAAATCTTGGAGGAGTGTGGCATACTTGGGGTTTGGAGTAAGAAGGCAAACAGAACCAAAGGGAAAGAAAGGAAGAGCAAGATCAAGTGACTACAATAGGATTCTTTGCAGGTACCGATTTGGATGTGTGTTTTCCTTGCTAGATTTGGCATGCATGGTATTGCATGTAGTTCTTTTGTTGTTATGGCATGGGGTTTTCCATGTGTGACAATGTTTTCAGCCCAAACTTTCCATTTTTGAATAGTCATTGTGTGATGGGGTTCTCATGTTTTGGTTGAGTTGGATTACCAAATGGATTCGAAGCTGAGTGAGGTGGATCTCTGAATGATAGGACACATGGCCTAGTGACCCCTAAACCAGACTATGGGTTATGGTAAAGCTGGATTTTGTGTTGCCTCAGTGGGGCTAGGAATCCTTGACTGATGAGTAGCAGGATATACGGTAAAGCCTCGAGGTGGGTGCTCTCCATCAGGCCTAGTAATCCCAGGATGGGATATGATGTAAATCCTAGAGAGTGGGCCTCTGTTTAGGGCCTATTGATTCAGTGTGGATTGTAGTAAAGCCTAAGAGACTAGGAGACATGAAAATTCATCATGGTGTAGGTGGAGAATTCGAGTGGCATCTATGCTTGTTTTTGCCTAGTGATCTCGTGGAGATCATTGTAAATCATGTTATTACATTTTTATTGTCTTGGCCTAGTGATCTGGGATGGATTACAGTAAAGCCTAGTTTCTATTGATGAGGGTGAGGAGGTTTAGCCTTGGGATGCATTGGTTGGTTCTTTTGGTTTAAGTCGCACATTAATTCTTGGAATATGGCATGGGGGTGAAAGGTTGAAGACATATTTGGCTCAGTCATTCTATGGTCTAGTGGAACATGGTAGTCCCATACCGGGTTGGATTTTGAATTCATTAATAAGAGGTTCTCTCCTTGATATATTATGTATAAATGTACTGGTTTATATGTGGATTTTATGGCTGATGTATCCATGATATTTCTATTGTTATTATGTTGACTACAAGCATGTATTATGCCATTGATGACGTATGGCTTTCCTTATGTTTTGATTTGTAAATGAATGAACAATGTATCTATGACCTAGTAGATGATAATGTAGCTAATGATATAAGGGAATGATGCTTCTTAGTAATCCTCATATAATTATGATACCGCTATGCTTAAATATGTTGTTTGCTCCGGTAGATTACATATTTGTGATATGTTTGATGAAATTCTTGTCATGGTTAGTAGAGGTCTAGTCAAAATCTTGTTCTAGTAATTGCATTTGCATCATCATTCCCTTGTTATATTTCTACTTTGGAGGTGTCATTTAGTTCTAGACAGTGGCCTAGGGTTTGGGCCTGAAAAAGTGGCTCATATCCCAGGGACACTTGCACAACACTAAGAAAAATAGTCCCTGGACGTTGGCATACCATCCTGTAGGAGCATCCAAAGCCTTCTAGACGCATGCATTCCCATATCATGGGAGCATCAGGGGTCAGTTTGTCTAAAAAGCCAGTGGGACCCAAGGGCTGGCTACTTGAGAGGTTGGGATGTTTCCTGAGAGTCCTATTACTAATGTGGAAAGTTTGTATGTTGTGTTTCCATTGATTCTACTTCCTTAAGATCACATAGGAGGTTGAATCTCATCATAGTATCCTCTCGTCACATGTTTACCCTAATTGGCCAGTTACTTGTGTAGATGTGGGAGGAGGGTATTACATAAATCTTCAATAACTCTATTTAGTATCCAAGCAACAAACTCTTATTCATAAGATCCAAATTCTCCAATAATAGTTCAACACAATTGTGCACTTAAGGACTCTCGCAATGTGAGAAATTTTTGGTACATAATAATAACCCCAACAATAGCTTTAAATGCCTACTGCAACCATACTCACAAATATAATTCATAATATTTATAACAGAATAAAATAAACATTACTCCAAATACTAACCTTTGCAGGATATGGCTACAAAGCTTCTAACATACCAAAGAAATGTAATGCCATAACTTGGATAACCCTTTCTAAAATAACCTTTGGTGAGATCAATTTTAGGTTAGTCAAACCATGTAACTGATATGAAGAGGCTTTGAATATGTTTCACACAATCCACACTAGATGAGTCATGAGTGTTATTCCAAGTTAGAAAATAAGTCAAAGAACATTCCTTAATGACTTGGCGATAGATCATACTTCGAATAGAGACAACATTTTTAATGGTTGAAATTTCTATGTTTGAAGTTTCAACCAAAAAGAAAAATTTTCAATTCAGTCAGTATGTAATTTAGAAATTTTGGACAATAAATCCAAGAATCTAGTGCCAAAACAAAGCAAGAGAAAATTTATTCCATAGGTGATATGATCCAAGCATAGAAGGGGTTGATATTTTTCTTGAACAATCTTAGAATATAGGGCACAAGACACCTACCAAATAGTCCTCATATTTTTCCCATAAGCTACTTTAGAAATATTATAAAAAACCATTGACAATATTTGACTTAGGTCTATCAAAGGAGGCTAAAAACATGTTCCAAATAATCCAAGGATATTCCACAAAATATAGCAAATATTTTGTTTAGAAAAATTGCACAGACCTTCATTTGAAAATTTTATAGATATACATTAAACAGAGATCAAAAGTAGTCAACAAATTTCCTCACTTCAATTGATGGTTATCTAAGGGTTTGAAACACTGGAGAGAAGGCCACACTCGTGTTAGTGACTCATAGACAATCTACAAGTTATAAATCGTTTTCATGTAAAATATTGAATACTTAACACAGATTTCTACGTAACTCAACAAATTCACGATATTCTACAACTCCAAATACTCCACACTCCAACAAATTGTAGTCTTCCATGAGTCTTTAACATATTATTTACACAAGTCCATCTTGGTGCATGCTACATTATCCACATGCAGCAGTTCTTCCAAAACTACGTTCAAATAATTTGATAATGTACTGAAATCTATTCTTAGACAATTGGACTTGGTTTCTTGACACATATAAAGTTTAAGTAAGAAGGGCCCACACTAATTTCTTCTTTAAGTCCGAACTTAGACACCCTCAGGAGCATGAGTTTTGGCACCTCATGATCTGTAATAATTGAGTGCATACATTCTCTGATTAGGGCTTGTAAAAGATTCAGAGGAAATATTCAAATAAAAACCATATAAGTATAAGGTATTCTCATAAATTCCAATGAAAGACCATAACAAGTGATATGAAAGTAAACACATAATTCTTTTAAAAATTTCACCGTGTCATTCCATAGGGTTGATATTTCTTAAGTCCACAGAGATTTCACGAGAGGTTGAGTGTACAAATAGATAGAATTTAAAGTAACAAAACCGAAAAAAACCTCAAACTGTCAGCCTGCACCAAATATTCATGACTATTATTTGAGCTATAGAAATCACAAAAATTCAAGACTTTGAGTACTTGTGCTTTGAGGTGAATCGATCCAATTTATATAGTGAAGAGGAGGGGAACGTTTTGATGCTAACTTATGTAAATGGGAGGGAGAATTTGAATTTTTTTTTTTTTTTTTTTTGGAGGGATTTTGAAATTAGAAATAATTGAGTCAAAACCCCTTATTTTAATTTAGGTCAAATTGTAATTGATTTTGAAAATTAAAACCCTTCATAAATTATTTGATTTAACCCTATTCATTAAGGTCTTTTCTATCGTCATGATATGAGCCATAATCTTGGTCAATTATATGTTCCCATGTTGTCACCTTTTGGGGATATTGACCATACCAAGTCGGTTTTTGTTATATACCTGGGGGAATAATATGGGGTACAAAGGGAGGTACCCAAAGTAATAATGTAATAATGGGATGGGCCATAGTAATAAATAAGGTGGTTAACCCATATCATGTAAGTGACACAAGAGTTAGTAATTTAGTAATGGGCCCATTGTATTAGTTCGATGGTTAGGAGGAACCATGGTAATGATCCATGGTATTGTTGTTATGAGGCCTATATAGAGGCTAGAGGACTCCAGGTGAAGAAAATAGTTCAAGGAATAAGTGAAGGATTATTGTATGTACAAGCATATGGCTTGTGGAGTGTTCTCCTTCTTTAAGGAGTGAATGTATGGTGTTGCCCTACCTTAAGGGTTTGATCAATAAAGAAGCATTTCTATCTATATTCAGATCTTTTTATTCTTTGGTTTCTTTCTATTTCTCATATATATTCTGGGTTAGATCTATAACAAGTGGTATCAGAGCTACAACAAGTGGTATCAGAGCTATACCAAGTGGTATCAAAGCTATAACAAGTGGTATAAGAGCTACAACAATTTTATTCTTTTGAAAGACATATCTTTCAAATGCTGAGGAACTATGACATGTTCCATATATTGTTATAATTTTCATGACAAGGAGAATCCAATAATGGTGGTATTTGGAGAAACTCAAATGATTTTCATCCTAAAATACTGCAACAAGTGTAGAGCTTCTAGGGTTCTCCATGCCTTCTAGAGATTTGGATCTTTAATCACCACAATCTAGACAAATATTAATAGCATTCAAGAATCGATGTTGGCATCACTGACAACAAAATTCAATAATATCCCCCTTTTTCACCAATGACAACACATTCTCCCCTTGTGATGATTGCTCCCCCTAACTCCATGCCTTTGAATTCTCTTCCGCTGTGACATCAATGGAAAAGGGTTATTTCTTTTGATGAAATTCCTTTCTCTATCTTCCTACCATATTCCTTTCATTATTTGATTGCTTCTTTCCCTATGATAGGCTATCCTTCTCATGGATTTCCATACTTGATATCTTCTGCAATTTTTCCCATGACTCTTATTTCCAAGCTACTACTCTGTTGAACAAAAAAGTGACCAATTTTATCACCATGTTGATCACTACTATAATGACTGCCATCTTTCAACTTGTTAAAGGATATATCTTAAAATGTGCAAGTGCTACTACATAGACTTCCCCTCTTCAAAATTCACAGGGATTCATCAAACTAGATTCTTTAGACTAACATATGAACTAGCTCTTTGGTTGGATCATGTTGGACCTTATCATCTACCATTGTAGATTCATCATGATCTTTCAAAAATCCTTAAAGCATTACAACAAATAATTTTCCATTTACTTGATCTTCCTACTTTTGTTTTCTCCTCCATACTTTCCTATACCTAATGTTAGGGCTATCTTTCATGGAGGATTCCATATTGCACCTACAATTGTGAGATATATCTCTGTAGATATGGCATTTATAGCATTCAATGTTAGGCTTGAATGATTTGCCAAACAATATATACTTTTTACTGGCAAAGTTATTTTGAAATCTTTCTTGTGATCCTTCAAACTTACTTCTAGCAATTTGATAATTCCTTTGATAGTCATCCATGTCATACATTCGGAAATCCCTAGCCATATGCCCAAAGTTATAACATGAAGAAAAAACCATTAAATCTGCTAAGATACCTAGATGTTTTGTCTTGTTTTATATATCTTCGGAAGTCATCCTTCTTTGAAGGAGGCATAAACTTTTGTTGATGACTTCTTGGAGTAGCTCTTCTTTCCTTCATTTTGATTTGGACTTTAAGGGATATTGATATCAATATTCTCATCAATATTTCTTTTCGAGTACTTGGAGCTTGTGCCTTCATCACATGGAGCATCACCTACTTATTTTTCCTTCATGTTCAATTTAGCCATGTCATTATTCTTCTTTTTCTCATACATCAAATTCTTCTTCTCGAGCTTGTCTATTTCAATTAGGGAAGCATCAAGTTCTTTTTTATTTTGAGTAATATCTTCCTGGAATTGGATTTTCAAGACTTTTATTCTTTCTTTTACCTCCTTTGTAACTTGAAACTTTAAAATATTGACATTTTCTACCACCTTGTCAAGATATTGTATTTTGTTCCTTCTTCCTTTCTTTTTCCTTTCTAAGCCTACTAATTTCTGCTAAACATGCATCTAGTTCCTTTTTTTTTTTATCAAATTCAGTTATGTACCTCTAACCAAATTCATCTAATTCGACTTACAAGTTTTTCTCTTTCTTTTCAACATCCCTCACTTGAAGTCCTAAGACAGAAACTTCTCCTTTGAGGATGTGATTTTGTTTCTCTGTGTTTTTTAATTCTTTAAAGAAAATAATTAATAGTTTATCCATATCCACTTATGCTTCTTATTATTTATCAATGTCATATTATTCAACCTGAGGATTTACATGATTATCATCTTTATCTTTACCTGTATCTTCTTGACTTGCATAGATATTTTGAAGTTTCTCCTAAAGATGTTTGGATGATGAACATTGAACTACGTTGGATTTCATAGAATTTGGCATGAAACTTAATATGATACTCATGGATTTTGAATTTTACCTTCTTGCTTCATCGATAGATGTGTCTCCAGTAACAATAGAATACCATGCATTATATCCAATATCTCCTAAATAGGCTTCCATTTTACCTTTCCAAAATACAAAACTTTATTCATTGAATAGAGGAATTGGAAAACCTATTTCTCTTATTCAGCGATAATAGATTCTAAAAATATTTCAACCTCAAGGACTTCCTTTGATTCCCTTGAACACTTGGTGACTTGCTTCCTTTACTTTCCCAACTTGATTCTCCTAAGATATGCCTTCCAGCTATCAAGTTACAACTTAAGGAATTATCTGCTCTAATGCCAATTGTTGGAAATACTGAGGGGGGGTTGATCCAAATCGGATCATTATATTGTTTTTTATCCATATTGACACATTTGGAGTGGAAAAAGTGGAGTAATCATCTCATGGGACAATTTTTTCCGGCAGGACCCAGTTTGGCGAAATAGGGTCTGAAACCTTCCTGGAGTGTTTAAGTCATCAAACCATGTTTTTTGGGGGTAAAAATTTGCCACAAGATTGTCGCACCCTATCATGCTATTATACACACAAAGAGATTTCCAATGGGAGAAGAATCATTCCAATTAGAGTAGGTACGGAAACATTATAAGTTGATCGTCCTGTTTTCACACCTATAGTTCGGGACAATGCCGCGTTAACCCCCATTATTCATGAAAAAGGGGATAGCCATGTGTTTGTGATGTAAAATAATCTTCGTACTGAAATTTAATGTGGCTCAAGCAATCAAGTTCAGTTGTCCAAGAATAAGGTTTACTATATTATTTGAATTTAATTATGGAATAACTTTTACTTGTGGAAAATGTAGTGTGCACCAAGACGAACTTGTGTAAAGATTACAATAAATAGTTGTGGAAGAGCATGATTTGTTGGAGCATGGATTATTTGGATATGTATAATCTAATGAAGTTGTTGAGTTACATAGAAATATCTATGTAGATATTCTTAATAGATTATTAAATATTATTCATGAAAACAATCTAGAACTTGCAAATTGTTCATGAGTCAATAGAATGAGTGAGACCTTCTCTCTCGTGTTTCAAACATTTAGACAACCCTCAATTGAAGTGAGGCAATATGTTGACTATTTTTTATCTTTTGTTAAAGTAGATCTATGAAATGTGCATATGAAGGCCTCTACAATTATAATAAGGAAAATCTCTATTGCATTCTGTGGGACGTCCTTGGATTATTTGGAACATGTTTCCACCCTCCTTTGACATACCTAAGGCAAATATTATGTGCGGTTTTTTAGAAGATTTCTGAAGTAGCTTTTGGGAAAAATGGGGAATATTTGGTAGGTGTCTTGTGCCCTATATTATGAGATTATTCAACAACTTTCCATGGTTGGATCATAACACCTATGGAACATGTTTTAGCTTTTTTTGTTGTGGCACTAAATTCTAGGATTTCTAGTCCAAACATCCTAAATTCCATATAGTCTGAATTCAAGAAAAAAAAATTGGATGAAACCTGTCACCTAGCATTGTGAACCATTAAAAATTTTGTCTCTATCCAAAGTATGATCTTTCACGAGGTCATCAAGGAATGTTCTTTGATTTATTTTCTAACCTGGAATAACACTCAGCTAGTGTGGACTATGTGAAACAAATTCATAACCTATTCATATATGGTACATGGTTTGATTGACATGAAATTGATCTCACCAAAGGTTATTTTATAGAGGCTTATCCAAGTTATAGCATTACATTTCTTTGGTATGTTAGAATTTTTGTGGCCATCTCCTGCAAAGGGTAGTGTGTCGAGTAATGTTTATTTTATGCTCTTACAAATCTTATGAATTATTGGTATTTTCTAGTATGGTTGTAATTAGATTTTAAATCTACTATTGGGGTTATTACTATATACCACACATTGATTGCATTTCTAGACTCCTTAAGTGCATGATTTTGTTGTACTATTATTGGAGCATTTGGATCTTGTGAATCAGATTTTTTTTCTTGGATACTCAACAAAGTTGTTGAAGCTTTCAACACTAATGTACTAGGAAAAGCCTTAATTGTTTACAAATCATGTCAAAAAAATTGTTGATATATGCATGTTGCTAAGGAAGAGATAAGGATTCATATTGCAGGTATGATAGAATCAAAGGTTGTACATTGAAGAGCATATATATAAATGCCATAACTTTGTTTAATCAAAGGAAATGGTATTGAGTACTTGAGGTTTGAGAGATTGACAATGTTGGTAAGGTTTTTCATACCTTCACAATATACATATTGAACATAGTCATTAATTCAAGTGATGGGCCACTACCAAAGGAATTAATGTTGCACCAGCAATTAAGCACAACCTTGATATACATAATTCTAAGGTTTTACTTGAAACTAGTACAAAGGATGCAAAGAAAAGCATGTATTGACAAAATATGAATTGGTAAAATTGCGATGTTGTCGTTTTGATCAGAAAGGGAAATTGATGTTACCATTGCTAGGGTTTACATAATGTGTTTAGCATTTTTTTATTATGACCATAATTTGTTATTGAGTGATTACAGTCATAAGAGGATATGCATTATGAGTAGGGAAAAGTGGATCCAATGTTTTACAGTATTGATTGATCTACTAATAAGTAGAGATTTGATGCAGCTAGAGTTTGGTATCTGATTTGAGCAGAAACTTGTATTATAGGATTGACCATATATCGATGTAGAGACTTGATAAAGAAACATGTAATTTGAGTAGAAATAGGGTTTTTCATTGATCTTGATATTGAGTAGAGGAAGATTCAATTATGACAGTGTACTTGGTAGAGTTGTTTGTCCAACGAGGGTTTGGTGCAAAAGCATATTTCACTAACATATCACAAATATGTAATCTATAGGTGTAAACAACATATTTAAGCATAGGGGTATCATACTTATCTGAGAATTGCTAAGAAACAATTTTCCCTTATATCATTAGCCGCATTATCATTTACTAGGTCATAGATACATTGTTCATTCATTTACAAATGAAAACATGAGGTAATCCATACATCATCAATGCCATAATACATGCTTATAGTTAGCATAATAACACAGAAATATCATGGATAAATCAACCACAAAATCCACATATAAACCGGTACATTTATACATAATATATCAAGGAGCGAACCTCTTATTAATGAATGCAAAATCCAACCCAGTATGGGACTACTACATTCCACCCGACCATAGAATGGCTGAACCAAATATGTCTTCAACCATTCACCTCGATGCCATATTCCAAGCATGAATGTGGGACTCAAACCAAAATAACCAACCAACACATCCTGAGCTTTTATTCTTTCTTATGCCTCCTCTATAGCTTGCAACTTTAGAAGACTGGCATTTTCTGTCACTTTTTCAAGATATTGTATTTGTTCCTTTTTCCTTTCTTTTTCCTTTCTAAGCCTATTAATTTCTGTTAAATATGCATTTATTTCCTTTTATTCTTTTATCAAATTCAGTTACGTACCTCTAACCATATTCCACTAATTCGATTTCCAAGTTTTTCTCTTTCTTTTCAACATCCCTCACTTGAAGTCTTAGGAGGGAAACTTCTCCTTTGCACATGTGATTTTATTTCTCCATGTTTTTCAATTCTTTCAAGAAACTAATTAATATTTTCTCCATATTCACTTCTGCTTCTTCTTATTTATCAACACCATATTCTTCAACCCGGTGATTTACATGATTATTACCATCTTTATCTTTACTTGTATGTTCTTGACCTGCATAGAGATTTTGAAGTTTCTCCTAAAGATGTTCGAATGATGAACATTAAACTACATTGGATTTCATAGAATTTGGCATGAAAATTAATATGATACTCATGGATTTTTAATTTTACATTCTTGATTCATTGGTGGATGTGTCTCAAGTAACAATAAAATACCATACATTATATCTAATATCTCCTACATAGGCTTCCATTTTACCTTTCCAAAATACAAAACTTTATTCATTGAACAAAGGAATTGGACCAACATATTTCTCTTCTTCAAATATAATATATTTTGAAAATATTTCAACCTCAAAGACTTCCTTTTATTCCCTTGAACACTTGGTGACTTGCTTCCTTTAATTTCCCATCTTAATTCTCCTAAGATCTGCCTTCCAACTATCGAGTTATAACTGAAGGAATTATCTTCTCTGATACCAATTGTTGGAAATAATGGGGGGTGGGGGGTGATCTAAATTGTATCATTATATTTGTTTTCATCCATATCGATGCATTTGGAGTGGAAAAAGTGGAGGAATCAACTCACGGGGCCATTTTTTTCCAACGGGACCCAGTTTGGTGAAACATGGTCTAAAACCTTCCAAGAGAGCTTTGAGGCATAAAATGACATTTTTTTGGGGTAAAAATTTTCCACCAAAGTGTATCAACTTTTCATTATATTATACACATAGAGATATTTCCAATGGCACAAGAATTGCATCAATCAGAGATTGTATGCAAACTTTATGCCATTCAGAAGTTGATCTTCCTGTTTTCACACCTATAGTTTGGGAAGATGTCGCGTCAGCCCCTATTATTCATGAAACATGGGCTAGCCACGTGTTTGTGATGTAAAATACTCTAGAATATTCTATTTTGTAACTATAGTTAAGAGTTGATGTAGTCAAACTTAACCCTAGTAGGCTATCAAGTTGTGTTATAATCAGGTCACTTGGAGGAAGAGGCATTCCATTCTTTCAAGAGAATTTTGTTCCATAGTTGAGAAAAGATAGCCAGGAGAGATAGGAGGTATAGAAAATAGAGAGGATCTATGTTTTAGTGCCTAAATCTACCTCAGGCTGAGAAAAGTAGGATCTAGGGTAAAATCAAACCAAGCTTAACTTGGTAGCTAGCCCTACCAGGTCGGGAGAAGGCTCTCTCCTATCAATCTCAGCAAAAATGATCAATGAGGCTTGAGATGACTTGAATGAAGACTGATTTTAGGCTAGGTATGTGTGTAAAAGGGTCTGATTGAGTTTTATGATGTTTTCTTGGCTCAAACAGAAAGGTATATTTTGGGTCTAGGGAATGAGGCTCAGTTTTACAAAGATCTCAATGGGGCGAGGTAGGCAATTGATTTGATACTTCAAATTGAATGAAATGGAGATATTCTAGACAGGTGAGGAGTTGAAGAGGGCAAGAAAGCCTTAAGGATCCTCTTCAAACAGCTGAAAACATAGATAACTAAGCAAACCCTAGGTGGAGCACTACAAATTTCAATGGATTCTACCTTTATCCTTGTTTGTTTTTGTTAAGATGAAATAAGAGAGAGAATGGCATACACAAAACACAAGTAAACTTACATTTCTAGAAGAAAATACAATATCAAGGCAAGATGCCACATGAATCCCATAGAGTGTTGCAAACCTTGGTCTATTTGTTAGCCGAAATAGCTGAAAAAATGTATACAATGAAGCTCCAAGATTTCTCAAAAGCCCAACCATGCTAATGACTAAAAAATCATAAGATATAGATAAACAATAACTCATCATAGCCTCTAGGGGTCGAGCTCATAAGTTTAGGAGTTGTTCCAACAAATTAAAAACTAAAAACTAAAAAGTAGGCAGTGGAACAACTTGCCTCTGAAAACTAGGGAACTCATTCATTCAGTTGCAAATTACCTTTTCATGGATGAATCTACCTCTATGAGTGAAAATTTAGCATAATTACATCAAAATCCATCAAGACATATTAAATCGCATCATGAGTTTGACATTAAGGAGAAAAGTCAAACTATCAAGAAACTAGGCGAAAAATAGAGTTTTCTTGGTCAAACTAAGCAAAATTTCCCCAATGTGCTGCGCTGATTTCCCTATGCATAGTGCCTGTTTGCAGCCACATTTGGAGGCCTTATCAATGTCAAAATTTGCTCCACGTGTACTTGTTGGAAAGGTCTACCTGTCTACGTTCCAGAAAAAGTGGAATTTTTTTATTTTTTCTTCCATTTGCCCATCCAAATTTGAGCCCTCCCAACACTGCTTCCTGTGTGTCCAAAAAGGGGCAGAAAGGTCATTTTTGGGGTGTTTTTGACCCTTTTGGGGGCTCAAAATTTGTCAAAATTTCTTGGCCATTGGTGAGCATGCATATTTCTCCATGAAAAATCCATAAATGCTGATTTTTCCTCAAAAGGAGGCCTCCATCAAAAGCGAGCGCCAGGCGGCACGACGCATTGGGCAGAAAAACCTGTGTTTTGGCCCAAAAATTCCAAAAATGCAAAAAGTGTTCCAAATTTTTCGAAATTTGAGCTGGGTGTTCTCCATCAAGTGTTGTGTTGGGCCAAGGAAGCCTCAGCCAATATCTAAATTCTATCTTGCTCCTTTTGCCTCCTTGATGCCCTCTTCAACTTTGCTTTCAAGTTTCTGATTCTTGCCTTGCAACTTTTATTTCTCGCCATGTAATGGTAGGCCATATGCCTCAACATTGTTTTCTCCATGTTGGACTTCTCTAGAAACCTTTATAAGTGTATATTCACTCTCTCAAGCCAATATTATCGATTAGCATTGATTTCTTGCTCAAGTGATGTGAGCTTCACTTTCCTCCTCTTGGCAGCTTGGCAGTTTTCTCGTATGTTTTGCAGCTCCATAATGGTTTGCTGATTCTCTAGCTGCTTGTTTCTTTGCTCCAGGTACTTTATTATCCACTTAGCTCTTTCTAAGTTGAAGGACAAAGCATTGATGTTCGCTTATTGCTCTTAGATGATCTCCTTGAGCTTTGAGCTTTGTGGGCCCAAATCAGTGTCATCATCTTGAATGAAAATGAAATCGGTCTCCTGCTCACTTGAAGGCCCCTCATCATGTAATGACCTCTTGCACTTATCCTAAGCCAATTTTGCTGATGGAGGAAGTGAGACCCCTTCCACCTCGGGTGGAGATAATACTCGCTTTGTTGCTGCAAACAACCTTCTAGTGCCTTTTTGATAAGTGACAAACACCAGCACACTAGCAATCTATGTCTCATGACCCTCCTACTAATGTGAAGGTCCACCTATCTCATGAAAATCTTCTAGAGGTACCTGAGGTGCCGTGAAGAACTCATGAGAAATGAAATCCTCCCATGAGATGTCCTGCAAACCAAGTTTATGCATGACCACAACTTTGATGAGTGCAAAATGATATCTATTGTTATGTTGCTGCTAAGGAGTCTTCTTTTGTACTAGGGTGGTCATCTTCTCAATATTTCGGCACATGAAGTAGGGGAGATTCATCATTCTCACCCTGGTAAAGTGCATCAACAATCTGATATGATAGGCATATAGGCGAGAAAACCAGCGATCACAGCTCAAATACTTAATTATGAGTTTCATCAAGGGAGCATATGAGTCCTTCAGGTACCAAAAGGGAAAGACTCTGCTAAGTTGTCTCAAATAACCAGGCTTGATATATGGCTCATAATGTTCACTATTAATTTGCTGCCTTTTATTCCATTGCTCTCCAACATTTGGAATGCCGTTTGCTAGAGAAATTGACTCTGGTGTCAAGGTGAATGTCACACCAGCTAGAGTCGCTTGGCCATTATGTAGATGAAGCACAAACAACCTAGCCAACTCATGATGGTACTGGACTCTAGCAACCATCTCATAGAAGTGATAACAAGATTGGTGTTGGAAGCATGTGATAGCAAGAGGGCAGTCCTGCAGCTCGGAAAGTGAAGTAGGCTCCTCTCGTATATGTTTTCCACCCTTGTGAGGTCTCCTTGGTGAATGAATTTCTATAGGAGAGTCACTGTGTGTCTCTTCATCACGGTCAAAGGAAGGATCAGACTCCATGTTTGCTAATGTGTGAGTTTTCTTGATGAGTATGGAGATATTTATGGTGTTTTTAGTTTCTTCCACCAAGGGTAAGAATGTATGAGGGACTGTGGAGGGAGAGGGTATGAGGGGTTTTTGGGAATGTTATGACAAGGTTTTTGGGAAATAAGGGGTTTAGGGAATAGTATGTAAGATTAGGGACAACAATTAGGGTTTCGGGATTCTATAGTTAGGGTTTGGGAAAATGAGAATTGGGGATAGAGGTGAATGATTTTTAGGAATATGTGAATTAAGTAATGAGTGGATGAAACTAAAAAATAAATGGAGTCAAAGAGTAAGGGAGTGATGGAGTAGAGGTAGAAAAAACATAAATACAAACCCTAGGAAATTGTTTTTGAGAAAAATTGCAAAGAGGTAGGGTTTGAGTTTTTACACACTAAACCACCATAAATTTTAAGAAAAACTCTTTCACTAGCAAGGGAAGAACTCTAGACTTACTTGCACACCATAGGATTGAGCAAATTTGGAAATTTGAGGGAGTTTATGGTGAAATTGAGCTTGCAGCTCTATGAATCACACCTCAAACCCAACACGTTGCGCCCTTTATATGTGCTACACCAGTGTATTTTTTACACTATGGAGGGCGGCCTAATGCGCTGTGCCTCCCGCCCAATGTGCTGCACCCTTGAACTTGCACAGTTTTGCTTCAAACTTGGTCCCTTTCTCCAACACGACCTTCTCTTGCTCAATATTTCTTCTTTGAATGAAAATGAGCTCTTTGAACATGACCAATGAGTTATATACAAGAAATTTTGATTTTTCAATCATAAAACCCACTTTTATAATGTTTGCATTGTGACTTACTTTTTCAACTCTGTTTTTTGGGTAGTTTACTTTATTTGTACCTTTGATGAACTGAATGTTTTGATTTTCGTTTTCCTTGCAGGGGATGGAGCTACTAAAGCTTGGTAAGGTGACCAGGGTTGCCACTGAAGTTATTTACATATGAAAGAACTAAAATTACATCAAATTTATACATAAAAACCTAAAATACTCTGTTTTTCCTCAAAACAGGGTTTTGAGGAAAAATACATTTCTGAGCATGTGATGATGAAATTTATTGGTACTGGGACTTTATCCAACCTCCTCACGGGCCTGCTGACTGTTATTGAACATTTCAAGACCTTTTTGACAAAACCCTAGACCTAATGAAACTGAAACCCTAAAAATGACACTTGCATATTTAAAGACAAAAATGACTGCAGATGATCTTGACGAATGTAAATGGGCCAGCAGGTAAAGGGCATGAGGGGAAATTTACAACAAGCCATGATCCTAATGGAATGCAGCTGACTGGGTGAGACACCTAATATGCAATGTAACAAGAGAATTTGATCACTGATGGAGGGATGAAGATACCGACATTAACATTGGCTCCAATGGGGATGGTAGCTCCTTGGAGGTGCCAAGAACTACAGATCTTTGGGAAAGCAAGCAGTGTCATCATCCATTGGTCTATGGAGTCAATAACCTCGACAAACCAAAACCAAACTTTTGACTCAATTTCAGGATTGAAAACTGACTGAAGACTGACTCAATCTCAAGACTGAAATTGATTGAAAGACCTGACACAAAAAAACCAAACCGGAATTGAAATCAAACTTCAATTTTATAGCCTTCACCTCAGGCCCCAAACTGAAAGAATGATATACTACACACTTGGGATGAAATTTAAACAAACTGGTATATACAGTGATGCATATTACAATAGAAAACACTTCAAAAAGTGTACCTTTTGAGTAACCGACCATTGACCAGCCCACCTAGATAGTCTTCTCCATTCATTTCATTCAAAAGGAAATAATTTTGGCCCCGATATGCAATGATCTTGAAAGGCCCTTTCCAAATATTCTCAAAATTTCCATGCTTACCTTTATCTTCGTTTCTCACGTCCCATTTCAGCACTATGTCTTCTATTTGAAACTTGTCCGTCTTTCCCTTTCGATCATATATCTTCTTAATTATCTCTTGCAGCTTGAAAATGTTCTAAAACACCTCCTCTCTAGTTTGCTGCAAATGAATCATTTGATTGATACTCTGCTACAAATGATCATCTTCACTGCCTGCTTCTTGTAGGAGTTTAACCACCAGGACTGTAAGAGAGGTCGGGAAGACTGTGTCCACACCATACACGAGCTCAAAAGGAGACATGCTTATAGATTTCTTTTGACTTTCTCTATCTACCCGAAGTGCATTAACAAGCTTTTTGTGCCAACTTTTCTTATTCGTTTCCAACAGCTTTTTTATAATGTTGACCAAAGATTTATTTGAGGATTCTGCCAATCCATTGCCTTGGGGGTAATATGCAGTTGAGTGCCCCAAAGTGATTTTATATTTGTTACAAAAGTAAATCATTCTTTTAGATTTAAAGGCTGTTGTAGTATCACTGATCAGCTTATTTGGACAACCAAAACGAGACAAAATATTGTTTTCAAGAAATGAAATGACTACCGAATCAATGGCCTACCTTGTAGGAATCGCCTCAATCCATTTGGTAAAATAGTCCATCCTTGTGAGGATCCATTTATGCTACGCTGAGGAAGTAGGATGGATCTCGCTAATGAAGTCCAAACCCCACTGCTAAAATTGAGCACTTACTTCAATGGGCTTGAGTGGTAAAGGCTGCAATTTCCTCTTATCTTGAAAAATCTGACATTCATGGCAGCTTGCTACAGTTTTATATATATCATCAAAAAGAGTTGGCCAATAATATCCTGCTCTCAAAATTTTATTGGTTGTTGTCTTCCAAAAAATATGACCTCTGCAATCTCCCTTATGAAATTCTTCCATAACTTGTTTTGCCTCTTCTTCAACCAAACAATTAAGCAAGACACCACCAAGAACTTTCCAATAAAGTGCATTATTCATAATACAAAACTTGGCAGCCTTCAATTTCAGAGTCCTACTCTTGTTCTTAGCCATTCCATGCGGTGGTGACAGATTTTGGAGTACATAAACAATGTCCAAATACCAAGGAGAAAGAAGAAAAATTTCTGATACCTGAGCGGACAAACTTTATTCAGCTTCCTCGGACATAGTAGCAATTAGATTAATGTCCAAGGCATGCAGATTTGACTCAACCGTTAGTTTCTCTAGCCCCTATCCTTTGATGAGTTTTGTCGGTTTGAACTCCACATCATATTCCAACAAAGCAACAGTCCATTTACCTCTTCTCCCCTCTCGATCGGTTTGCACTAAGACATCTTTGACAGCAGCATTAGGGACATAAGCAAGGATGTGAGAATGCAAAATATAGACTCGAAAATCTTTCAATTCCTTTACCAAAGTGAGAGCTTTATTTTCAATAATATTGTACTTTAATGTTGCACCTCTTATGGTTCTACTAGAGAATATGATAGGTTTCTTAAGCTGGTCTCTTTTATGCATCAAGGCCGCTGCCATAGTATGATCTGAGGCAAATGAAAACAAAATGAAATCCTGAGTATAGTCTGAGTTGATCAAAGCTAGAGCTGATGAAAGGGCCAATTCCACCAAATTGAAAGACTTAATTGCTTCCTCGGTCCACCTCACTACACTATCTTTCTTGAGCATGTTTGTGATTTCCCTTAAATGTTCTGCAAGATTGGGTACAAAGTGACGTAACAAATTCATCTTACCATTGAATGATTGAATGTCTTTCTTACTTCATGGAAAATCAATATTTTGAATGGCTTCCACCTGAGCTGGATCGATACTGATGCCCTTCGTTGATATGATATGACTAAGAAGCTTGCCTTCATCTATGGCAAACAGACTCTTCTTTCGATTGAGAGAAATACCATACTTTCTATAATGCTAAAATACAATTTTCAAATGATAGAGGTGCTCTTAATCTGGGTTAGAGAAAACTGTCAAATCATCAAGATAAACAACTAGAAAAACATCTTTTTCATTAGAAAATGCGATATCCATCACCCGCTAAAAGGTTGCACCAGCATTTTTCAATCCGAAAAGCATCTTTGCATAGTGAAAAGTTCCCCACGGAGTGGTGAACGTTGTTTTGTCTCTATCATCCTCATGGACCAGAATTTGGTTATAACCGAATACCCATCGAGTAGCGACATGCGGGATTCTCCAACTACCCTCTGAAGTATGTGATCCATCTTGGGAAATGGATAGTTATCCTTCAAAAGATACTTTATTCAGATTTCTAGAATCAATACATAACTGAATCTCACCTGTTTTCTTGCACACGGGCACCAAATTAGAAATCCAATATGAAAATGTTATGGGGACGATGATACCATCTTTGTACAATGGATTCACTTCCTTCTCTATTGAGGGAAACAACTTTGGATTTATTCTTCTTAGCTTCTGATGAAAAGGCTTTTGTTTTGGCTTGATCGGGATGATATGCTGAATTATGCTTGTGTCATATGCCTTCAAATCTAAATAATCCCACGCAAATACATCAGTAAAAGAAGATAATAAATAGATATATCTTGCATTTACCTGTGAAGACAATGCCTTTGATAACTTCACCATTTTAGGATTTTTAGCTGATCCAATGTTCACATCCTCAACTCCTTTCTCAGTTGGCAACAAGCTCGGTTTTCGAGCTACATCAGCTTGATCAACCGGCTCCTCTAAAGGTATGAGACCTTTAGGAATGACATTGTCCTTCAGCTACAAATCTTCCATCTAATTGAATTCCATATCTGCCTCACGATCATCATACTCCACATCAATAGAAGTGTCTTTGAATTTACCTTCATTCTGTAGAAATTCATCGATCTCGTCATCATCTTGAAACACTTGCCAATACCTTTGATTGTCAGGGACAGCTGGACGATGTTTCACATGAATCTCAAAATTATTGTTTGAGTTCATTGGAATTTTCAAATTACTTGCTGTTGTTGCAAGTGAATCGGCAATGACGTTTTGAACACGAGGGACACATGTCAAAGTGTAATTTGAAAATAATCTCAAGATATCTAATATCGCATTGTGGTAGGCCCACATTCGAGGATGCTTAGCTTGGTATTCCCCTTTCACTTGCTTGATAACTAACTTGTAGTCACCATACACTGAAATCCTTTTAGCATTTAACTTTCTAAGAATTTTCAAACCATCAATTAAAGCTTCCTATTTAGCCTCATTATTTGAATAGTCAAAAGCTAGTTTATAAGAGAAGACTATGTTAGTGCCTAAATCTACCTCAGGCTGAGAAAGGTAGGATCTAGGGTAACATCAAACCAAGCTTAACCTGGTAGCTAGCCCTACCAGATCGGGAGAGGGCTCTCTCCTGTCAATCTCAGCAAAAATAATCAATGAGGCTTGATATGACTTGAATGAAGACTGATTTTAGGCTAGGTATGTGTGCAAAAGGGTTTGATTGAGTTTGATGATGTTTTGTTGGCTCAAATGGAAAGGCAAATTTTTGGGCTGGGGAATGAGGCTCAATTTTGTAGAGATCTCAATGGGGCAAGGTAGGAAATTGATTTGATACTTCAAATTGAATGAAATGCAGAGCTTTTAGATAGGTGAGGAGTTGAAGAGGGCAAGAAAGCCTCAAGGATCCTCTTCAAACAGCTGAAAACATAGATAACTAGGCAAACCCTAAGTAGAGCACTAGAAATTTCAATGGATTCTACCTTTATCCTTATTTGTTTTAGTTAATATGAAATAAGAGAGAGAATGGCATACAAAAAACACAAGTAAACTTACATTTACAAAAGGAAATACAATATCAAAGCAAGATGCCACATGAATCTCATAGAGTGCTGCAAACCCGGGTCTATTCCTTAGCCAAAATTACTGAAAAAATGTATACAATGAAGCTCTAAGCTTTCTCAAAAGTCCAACCATGCTATTGACTGAAAAATCATAAGATATAGATAAACAATAAATAATCCTAGCCTCTAGGGGTCGAGCTCATACATTTACGATCTGTTCCAACAAATTCTAAACTGAAAACTAAAAAGTCGTCAGTGGAACAGCTTGCCTCAGGGAACTGATTCATTCAATTGCAAGTTACCTTTTCATGGATGAATCTACCTCTATGAGTGAAAATTTAGCATAATTACATCAAGATCCATAAATACATATTAAATTACAACATGAGTTTGACATTAGGAAGGAGAAAAGTCAAACTGTCAAGAAACTAGGCGAAAAACAAAGTTTTCTTGGTCAAACTGAGCAAAATTTCCCCAATGCACCGCGTTGATTTCGCTATGTGTAGTGCATGTTTGTAGCCACTTTTAGAGGCCTTCCCAGTGTCAAAATTTTCTCCAAGTGTGCTTGTTGGAAAGGAATACCTATCTAATTTCTAGAAAAAGTGGAATTTTAGAATTTTGCCTCCATTTACCCCTCCAAAATTGAGTTCTCCCAACACTGCTTCCTATGTGTCCAAAAAGGGGTAGAAAGGTCATTTTTGGGGTGTTTTTTTACCCTTTTGGGGGCTCAAAACTTGTCAAACTTTCTTGGCCATTGGTGAGCATACATATTTCTCCATGAAAAATCCAAAAATGTTGAGTTTTCCTCAAAAGGTGGCTTCCATCAAACGCGAGCGCTAGCTGTTGCGGCGCATTGGGCAAAAAAACTTGTGTTTTGGCCCAAAAATTCCAAAAACGCAAAAACTGCCCCAAATTTTTGAAATTTGGGTTGAGTGTTCTCCATCAAGTGCTGTGTTGGGCCAAGGAAGCCTCAACCAATATCTGAAGTCTATCTTGCTCCTTTCACCTCGTCGATGCCCTCTTCAACTTTGCTTTCAAGCTTCTGATTCTTGCCTTGCAACTTTTATTTCTCGCCATGTAATGGTAGGCCATGTGCCTCAACATTGTTTTCTCCTTGTTGGCCTTCTATAGCAACCTTTCTAAGTGGATATTCACTCTATCAAGCCAATATTCTCGATCAACATTGATTTCTTGCTCAAGTGATGTGAGCTTCACTTTCCTCCTCTTGGCAGCTTGGCGGTTTTCTCATATGTTTTGCAGCTCCACAATGGTTTGCTGATCCTCTAGATGCTTGTTTCTTTGCTTTAGGTACTTGATTATCCACTTAGATCTTTCTAAGTTGGGGAAAAAGCATTGATGTCTTCCTATTGCTCTTGGATGATCTCCTTGAGCTTTGAGCTTTGTGGACCCAAATCAGTGTCATCATCCTAAATGAGAATGAAATTGGTCTCCTACTCACCTGAAGGCCCCTCATCATGTAATAGCCTCTTGCCCTTGTCCTGAACTTTCTTTGCTAATGGAGGAAGCGAGACCCCTTCCACCCTGGGTGGAGATAATACTCGCTTTGCTATGACAAAAAAACTTCTAGTACCCTTTTGATAAGTGACAAACACCAACACACTAGTGGTCTGTGTCTCATGACCCTCTTGCTGATGTGAAGGTCCACCTATATCATGAAAAGCTTTTGGAGGTACGTGAGGTGCCATGAAGAACTCATGAGAAATGAAATCCTCCCATGAAATGTCCTGCAAACCAAGTTGATGCATGACCACAATTTTGATGAGTGCAAAATGCTATATACTGTTATACTGCTACTGAGGAGTCTTCTTTTGTACTAGGGTGGTCATCTTCTCAATATTTCGGCACCTGAAGTAGGGGAGATTCATCATTCTCACCCTGGTAAAGTGCATCAACAATCTGATATGATAAGCATATAGGCGAGAAAACCAGTGCTCAAAACTGAAATACTTAATTATGAGTTTCATCAAGGGAGCATATGAGTCTTTTAGGTACCGAAAGGGAAAGATTCTACTGAGTTGTCTCAAATAACCGAGCTTTATGTATGTTTCGTAATGTTCCCTATCAATTTGTTGCCTTTTATTCCATTGCTCTCCAACATTTGGAATGTTGGTTGCTAGAGAAATTGACTCCGGTGTCAAGGTGAATGTCACACCAACCAGAGTGGATTGGCCATTATGTAAATGAAGCACAAATAACCTGGCCAACTCATGATGGTACTGGACTCTAGCAACCATCTCACAGAATTGATAACAAGATTGGTGTTGGAAGCATGTGATAGCAAGAGGGCGGGCCTGCAGCTCGGCAAGTGAAGTAGGCTCCTCTAGTATATGTTTTGCACCCTTTTGAGGTCTCCTAGGAGATTCAATGTGTGTCTCTTCATCTCGATCATATCCTCCATCAAAATCCTCCATCAAAAGCGAGCGCCAGGTGGCGTGGCGCATTAGGCAGAAAAACCTATCTTATGGCCTAAAAATTCCAAAAATGCAAAAAGTGTCCCAAATTTTTTGAAATTTGGGTTGAGTCTTCTCCCACAAGTGTTGTGTTGGGCCAAGGGAGCCTTAGCCAATATCTGAAGTCTATCTTACTCCTTTTTCCTCCTCAATGCCCTCTTCAACTTTGCTTTCAAGCTTCTGATTCTCGCCTTGCAACTTTTATTTCTCGCCATGTAATGGTAGGCCATATGCCTCAACATTGTTTTCTCCCTGTTGGCCTTCTCTAGCAACCTTTCTAAGTGGATATGCACTCTCTCAACCCAAGATGCTCGATCAACATTGATTTCTTGCTCAAGTGACGTGAGCTTCACTTTCCTCCTCTAGGCAGCTTGGCAGTTTTCTCATATGTTTTGCAGCTCCATAATGGTTTGCTGATCCTCTAGTACTTTATTATCCACTTAGCTCTTTCTAAGTTGGGGGACAAAGCATTGATGTTTGTCGGTTGCTCTTGGATGATCTCCTTGAGCTTTGAGCTTTTTGATCCCATATTAGTGTCATCATCCTAAATGAGAGTGAAATCGGTCTCCTGTTCACCTGAAGGCCCTTCATCATGTAATGGCCTCTTACCCTTGTCCTAAACTTGTTTTGTTGATGGAGGAAGCGAGACCCCTTCCACCCTTGGTGGAGATAATACTGGCTTTGCTGCTGCAAACAACCTTCTAGTGCCCTTTTGATAAGTGACAAACACCATCACACTAGCAGTTTGTGTCTCATGACCCTCCTGCTGATGTGAAGGTCTACCTGTCTCATGGAAAGCTTCTAGAGGTACCTGAGGTGCCATGAAGAACTCATGAGAAATGAAATCCTCCCATGAGATGTCTTGCAAACCAAGTTGATGCATGACCACAATTTTGATGAGTGCAAAATGATATATACTGTTATACTGCTGCTAAGGAGTCTTATTTTGTACTAGGGTGGTCATATTCTCAATATTTTGGCACATGAAGTAGGAGAGATTCATCATTCTCACCCTGATAAAGTGCATCAACAATCTGATATGATAGGCATATAGGTGAGAAAATTGACCCTCATAGCTCAAATACTTAATTATGAGTTTCATCAAGGGAGCATATGAGTCTTTCAGGTACCGGAAGGGAAAGACTCTGCTGAGTTGTCTCAAATAATCAGGCTTGATGTATTGCTCAAAATGTTCCCTGTCAATTTTATACCTTTTATTCCATTGCTCTCCAACATTTGGCATGTCGGTTTCTAGAGAAATTGACTCTGGTGTCAAGGTGAATGTCACACCAGCTAGAGTGGCTTGGCCAAAATGTAGATGAGACTCAAACAACATGGCCAAGTCATGATGGCATTGGACTCTAGCAACCATCTCACAGAACTGATAACAGGATTGGTATTGGAAGCATGTGATAGCAAGAGGGCAGGCTTGCAGCTTGGAAAGTGAAGTAGGCTCCTCTCGTATATGTTTTCCACCCTTGTGAGGTCTCCTTGGTGCATGAATTTTTGTAGGAGAGTCACTGTGTGTCTCTTCATCTCGGTCATAGGAATGATCAGACTCCATGTTTGCTAATGTGTGAGTCTTCTTGATGAGTATGAAGATATTTATGGTGTTTTTAGTTTTCTGCCACAAAGGGTAAGAATGTATGAGGGACAGTGGAGGGAGAGGGTATGAGGGGTTTTTAGATATGTTATGACAATTTTTTTGGGAAATAGGGGGTTTAGGGAATAGTATGTAAGCTTAGGGACAACAATTAGGGTTTGGGGATTTTGTATTTAGGGTTTGGGAAAATGGGAATTGGGGATAGGGGTGAATGATTTTTAGGAATATGGGAATTAAGGAATGAGTGGATGAAACTGAAAAATAAATGGAGTCAAAAAGTGAGGGAGTGATGGAGTAGACTTCGTACAAAAAACATAAATACAAACCCTAGGCAATTGTTTTTGAGAAAAATTGCAAAGAGGTAGGGTTTGAGCTTTTACACACTAAACCACCATAAATTTTAAGAAAAACTCTTTCACTAGCAAGGGAAGAACTCTAGACTTACTTGCACACCATATGATTGAGCAAATTTGGAAATTTGAGGGTGTTTATGGTCAAATCGAGCTTGCAGCTCTATGCGGTGCGCCTCAAACCCAATGCGTCGAGCCCTTTATATGCACCGCGCCGGTGTATTTTCTACACTATGGAGGGCGGCCCAATGCACCGTGCCTTCTCTATGCACCACGCCTCTCACACAATGCACCACGCCCTTGAACTTGCATAGTTTTGCTTCAAACTTGCTCTCTTTCTCCAACACGACCTTCTCTTGCTCAATATTTCTTCTTTGAATGCAAATGAGCTATTTGAACATGACCAATGAGTTACATACTATATATTTTGATTTTTCACTCATAAAACCCACTTTTATAATGTTTTCTTTGTGACTTACTTTTTCAACTCTATTTTTTGGGCAGTTTACTTTATTTGTGCCTTTGATGAACTAAATGTTTTGATTTTTGTTTCCTTTGCAGGGGATGGAGCTGCTGAAGCTTGGCAAGGTGACCATGGTTGCCACTAAAGTTATTTACATATGAAAGAACTGAAATTACATTAAATTTATGCATAAAAACTTAAAATACTTCGTTTTTCCTCAAAACAAGGTTTTGAGGAAAAATATATTTCTGAGCATGTGATGATGAAATTTATTGGTACTAGGACTTTATCCAACCTCCTCATGGGCCTGCTGACCATTATTGAACATTTTGAATACCTTTTTGACAAAAACCTAGACCTAATGAAACTAAAACCCTAGAAATGACACTTGCAGATTTAAAGACAAAAATGACTGCAGATGATCTTGACGAATGTGAATGGGCCAGCAGGTGAAGGGTGTGAGGGGAAATTTACAACAAGCCACTATTGTACAACAAGACATGATCCTAATGGAATGCAGCTAACTGGGCGAGATATCTAATATGCAATGCAACAAGAGAATTTAATCACTGACGAAGAAATGAAGATACTGACACTAACATTGGCTCTAATGGGGATCGTAGCTCCTTGGAGTTGCCAAGAAATACAGACCTCTGGGAAAGAAAGCAGTGCTTTCGTCCATTGGGCTATGGAGTCAATAACTTCGACAAACCAAAACCAAACATTTGACTCAATTTCAACACTAAAAATTGACTCAAGGTTGACTCAATCTCAAGACTAAAATTGAATGAAAGACATGACGCAAACAAACCAAATCAAAACTAAAATCAAACTTTAGTTTTATAGCCTTCACCTCGGGCCCCAAAATGAAAGAATGATACAGTACACATTTGCGATGAAATTTAAACAAACTGGTATATACAGTGATACATATTACAGTAGAAAACACTTCAAAAAGTGTACCTTTTGAGTAGTGACCATTGATCGGCCCACCTGGATAGTCTTATCCATTCATTTCTTTCAAAAGTAAAGCATTTTGGCCCCAATATGCAATTATCTTGAAAGGCCCTTGTTGGGTCCCTATAATACTAGTGATTACTCCATTACTATTGTAGTTGTACCCCTTCTTAATATTATTGTGCCCCTATTGTCCCCATATTTTTATTACTGTGCCCCATAGAATCCCTCTATTGTTATTTTTGTGGCTTTATATTATTATTGTTCGGTCGGCTGGGTTATATTGTGACTCCTTCGACTCCTATATATAGAAATAAGGTTTTTTCATTTGAATCATCCAAGAATTGTTCATTTATGTAATGTAAAGGAGTTTGTCCCCCAAAAGAGGCTGAATTTTAAGGTGTTGATCTATCTTTTCTATCTTTTTCTTGAGCTAGTTTCATAACATTTGGTATCAGAGCTTTGGATTCTAGGGTTTTGCTGCTCCAAACAGGTCATCGTGGAATTTTATCTATAAATTGTTTTCTGTGATGTTTCAAAAGTAAAAAAAAAAAAAAACCCATTTTAGACGAAATCACACTAAACCTTGGGTCCGAATTTCAGAGCTTTTCGCGCTATATGTGTGGAGATATGATCTAAGGAATTTGGTCTTTTTGCAGAATCCTAAATTACATTCCAAACAGGTGACCTAGGAAAATCATCATAATGTTCACTCTGAGCATCTGATTGAAATTTTGTAAGAAGGTACAGAAAGAGAACAGACTGTAGTTTCTTGTATATATTCTTCAAAGCCAAATGTCGAAACAGGGACACCTAGCACATCGTACAAGTTTGCTCTACTGAATTAGTCTATAATCAGGTCATTGTGGGAGGTTTGGCACAATTCTTCATTGGAGAATCCAATTGGGGTCATACTGGTGGCATTGGAAAGAGGACATAGAGGGCTACTGCAAGCCACAATTTCATAATTGCATGATTCGAAATTATAGAGATACATCAGAAGAAATATTGAGCTCCTACAAAGTGAAAAAAGGTGTGTAGATTTTTTAAATTTTTGCTTAAGCTTGGTTTGAAAAATTATTTTGAAGGAATTCAAAGGACATAGTATAGCATTAGTATCAGTAACTGATGCCCCGAATAAAGAAAATGCAAACACCTAGTAAGCAATCTGAAAGCTCTAGCATGACTCATGAAGAAGAGGAAAAAATGCTACATGATATATCAAAATTACAAGACCAAGTGCAACAAATTTCATGCTCACAAAAGCTAACAGAAGCTAAGATAAATGGCGTGGAATATAAGATAAAGGGTGTGGAAGTCAAGATTGATGATTTGAAGATAGATTTGAAGGCAGATTTGATAAATTTTCTACAAGAAATACTTACTAATGGTGAAAGGGGAGTAAAGGAAACTCATGATGCAAACAAAGGAAATGATGATTTCATAGACTCTAATGTTTGATCAAAGATGCACCATATTCCAAAAATCGATATGAGGAAGTTTGATGGCAAGGATCCCACAACATGGATATTATAGATGGAGCAATTTTTCGATCTCAATAATGTGCAAAACACACAAAAGGTACGTATTGCAACTTTATATTTGGAACCAAATCAGTTTGTATGGTATGAATGGCTTTGCTCTCTTAAACAATTTATCACTTGGGAAATTTTACAGAAGAATTGATAGCACATTATGAGGATACAAAAAGCAACACTTTTTTTAGCCAATTGATAAGTCTCAAACAAAAGGGTTCAATAATCGAGCACATTGAGGAGTTCCAAAAATTGAACATAAGGGTAAAAAATATTCTAGAGGAGCATAGGATTGATGTGTTCATAGGGACTTTAAAGGATAATATCCAACATGATGTTCGCCTTTGGGAACCTGATTCATTAGAGAAGGCATTCAGGTTAGCAAGAAAAATGGAAAGCAAAATTATGCAACTAGGAAGCATACCAGTCACAACTATAAAGATGGAAGTGTTGTTGCCCCTAGTCTTCCACAACCTATAAGGTTGACACCACAACAATTGGAAGAAAAAAGAGCAAAAGGGCTTTTTACAGTTGTGATAGCAAATACACTAAAGGTCATAAGTGTGCTGAGAAGAAATTATTCTACATAGATTGTGAAGAGGAAGAAGAAAAGGAGCAAGAAATGTCAAAAGAAGAGGATATACTCCAGGAACAAAGCCTAGATGAAGAACAATGAATCTGATGATATCTTGTAATGCATTGGTGGGAATTACCACTCCTCAACCATCAAGATAGAAGGACAAATCAAGAAGAAAAAGGTAATAGTGTTGATTGATTCAGGAAGTACCCACAATTTTATTCATTGTAAGGTAGCAAAAGAATTGAATTGCTTCCTATATCCAGCACCAGAGTGTCAAGTGATGATTGCAAATGGAGAAACAATAAATTGCTCTGGAAAGTGCCATAATATCAAGCTATCCATGGGAGAATATGTATTGACTAGCCCAATGCTTTCCATTCCAATGGGAGGTGTTGATGTTGTACTAGGAGTCTAATGGCTACAATCCTTGGGTACAAATAGCTTTTAATTTTGAAGAACTTTTCATGAAATTTTTTGCGGAAGGAAAGGAAGTTGAATTAAGGGGTATTGCGGGGAAACCAGAAAGATAATTAGCTCTAACGGTATGACAAAGCTTCTAAAAAAGGAACAAAGAGGTGTAGTTGCTCAATTATGTTCGCTAGATGTTTCCACATTGGGATCATCTATTTCTCTAGATCTCCAAAAAGTCTTGGACAATCATTCCAAGGTATTTGAGACTCCCAAAGGTCTCCCACTTATTCGTGATCATGATCATGCTATTCATCTGATTCCAGGAAGTGTTCCTCCAAACATCAGGTCATACAGATATCCCTATGCCCAAAAGAGTGAAATTGAACGTATGGTTGCAGAAATGCTAGAGGTTGGTATAATTCAACCGATTCAAAGTTCTTTCTCTGCTCCAATAGTATTGGTGCACAAGAAGGATGGTTCATGGTGCATGTGTCTGGATTATAGGGAGCTCAACAAGCTCACTATTAAGGATAAGTTTCCCATTCCTGTCATTGATGAATTACTGGACAAATTGCATGGATCAATTTACTTCACCAAGTTGGATCTTCGTTCATGATATCACCAAATCAGAATGAAGATTGAAGACATTTCGAAAACAACATTTAGAACTCATGAGGGTCATTATAAATTTTTGGTCATGCCTTTTGGCCTTACCAATGCACCTTCAACATTTCAAGGTTTGACGAATTCAATTTTCAAACCATTCCTCAGAAAATTTGTGTTAGTATTTTTTGATGATATACTAATCTACAACAAGCCTTGGAAGGATCGTGTTGAACATGTTGACAGGGTGCTAGAACTATTGGAGGAGAAACAATTATATGCAAAAAGATTCAAATGTTTCTTTGGAGTACAAGAGGTGGAATACCTGGGTCATATTATATCTCATGAAGGAGTTAAGGTAGACCCTAGCAAAATTAAAGCCATTAAGGAATGGAAAATCCCCACATCCATAAAGCATCTACGAGGATTTCTCAGGTTGAAAGGTTATTATTGCAAGTTTGTTAAGAATTATGGGTGAATAGAAACACCTCTAACAACACTATTGAAGAAAGATGCATTTTCATGGACTCCAGAAGCAACAAAGGCCTTCGAACATCTTAAAGACACAATGTGCCAAGAACCTGTCTTAGCTACACCGGACTTCACAAAATCCTTTATTGTGGAATGCGATGCTTCAGGAAATGGAATTGGTGTTGTTTTAATGCAAGATGAAAGAAACATTGATTTTGAAAGTCATCCAATCAAGGGAAAGTTTTTACAAAAAGCTATTTATGAGAAGGAAATGTTGGCAATACTCCATGAACTTATGAAATGGCGACCCTACCTAATGGGAAGACACCTCAAGTTAAAAACGGATCATGATAGCCTTAAATTCTTTTTAGAACAAAGATTATCCTCTGAAGAGCAACAAAAG
>APFE031004988.1:0-10612 GCA_000404065.3 Pinus taeda | reverse complement strand
CAGGAAATGGAATTGGTGCTATTCTAATGCAGGATGAAAGACCCATTGCTTTTGAAAGTCGTCCAATCAAGGGAAAGTTTTTACACAAAGCTATTTATGAGAAGGAATGTTGGCAATACTCCATGCACTTAAGAAATGGCGACCCTACCTAATGGGAAGACACTTCAAGGTAAAAATGGATCATGATAGCCTTAAATACTTTTTAGAACAAAGAGTATCCTCTGAAGCGCAACAAAATTGGGTCACAAATATGTTGGGTTATGACTTTGAAATCATCTACAAAAAAGGGAAGCAAAATGTGGTAGCAGATGCACTCTCAAGAAAGGATGAGGATGTGGAAGCATTTTTGTGTTCCATTTCTATTATCCAACCAGATTGGATAAATGAAGCAAGGGAGGAATGGAAGAATGATGAAGAAGTGTTGGCACTTATTCGAAAGTTACAACAAGATTCTAGTACGTCAAATACATTTCACTGGCAAAATGATTCGTTATGGTACAAAGATCGCTTATATCTCTGTAAGAATTCTTAGCTAAAACAAAAGATTCTTATGGAATTGCACACTTCTCCCTTAGGAGGGCACTTGGGATTTTAAAAAACTTACCACAGGGTTAAGAAGGAATTTTTTTGGGAGGGCCTTAAATCATATATTCAAAATTTTGTCGCGGAATGTTTGGTTTTCCAGCAAAATAAAGTTGAAACAATTAAGACACCAAGTCTATTACAACCTTTATCCATTCCAAGCCTACGATGGGAGGAGGTTTCAATGGATTTTATCACAGGTTTACCCAAGTCTGAGGGAAAGAGTGTCATCATGTGGTAGTTGACAGACTTACCAAGTACGCACACTTTTGTGCATTATCACATCCACTTAAAGCCAATACAATTTCTAGTGCATTTATGGAAACAATTCAAAAGCTACATGGAAACCCAAAGATTATTGGAAGTGACAGAGATCCCATTTTCACTGGAAATTTTTGGACAAAATTATTTTCTTGTCTTGGTACTAAGTTAGCTCATAGCTCATCTTATCATCCTCAATCTGATGCACAAACTGAGATAGTAAACAAATGTTTGGAAGGAAATCTTCATTGCTTTGTATCTAATAAACAGACACAATGGGTCAAATGGTTGCCTCTGGCTAAATGGTGGCATAACACTTCCTTCCATACAGCAACAAAATGACCCCATTTATGGCACTTTATGGGTATCAGCCACCATCCATCACATCCTATTTAAGAGAAAATTATAAGGTTCAAGCAGTGGAACATCACATTGAACATCAACAACAAGTCCTCCAACTCTTAAAGGATAACTTCGTGTTGGCACAGAATAGAATGAAACAACAAGCAGATCAACATCGCAGTGAAAGAAGTTTTGATGTAGCTGATTGGGTATTCTTAAGGCTACAACCATATAAGCAAATGTCCCTCAAGAAAGGTAAGAAGGATAACAAATTATCACCAAAGTATTATGGTCCGTACAAGGTGTTGCAAAATATTGGTACTATCGCATACAAATTAGAGCTTCTTGCAGCTTCTCGATTACACCCAGTGTTACACTGAAATTTGTCACCTTGACTATCTGCAGTCTATGTGGCCTCATCAATAGCCACATTGTCCTCTTTGTCAAGCCCCATACCTCTGCTCTTCATGTCAAAACTTCAAAGAGAGAGAAAGTCACTTGAAAACATGTTTATCTCTGGGTACGCAGGTTCTCTCTACCTTGCCTGCGTGTACGCATTCCAAATACACTGTACCTGCGTATTTATACGCTCTGTATGCTAAAGCTTGGGTGCGTACCCCTGTAAAGGTCAAAAGGCGCAAGTTTCATCTTTAAAAAGTTACTTGTGGTCACTTCTAGAGCCTTCTAGAAGAGTTTTTGACGTGTATTGAGCGCCTCCAGATGGTTCATGCACCCCTATGATAGAGGAGCTTATCCCATCAAGAGAGGAGCTACCCCATCCAAAAGAGGGAGTATCCCATTGATGTTGGAACTGAATAACCTCTTCTAGAATACTATAAATACAGGCATTGGGCCAAAGGAGGGGAGGTTGAAAAGCTGAACATTCTATAGGGTAAATGCTGCTGGAATTAAGACTTCCATTTGTTGACTTGTGAGGAGAGATCACCATCCTTCCTTGTTGCCATAGTGGGAGTGGGTGAGCTTGTCAAAGTAGAGGAAATCACTTGCTGGACCCTGGGAGGAGCTTGCACAACACCAAGGCTCAGGTTGTAATAGTTCCTTTGATTATTTAATACAAATAAGTCCATTCTTCTCAATGATTTGTTAATGAATTATTTCATGTATTCCTTGGTCAATATGATAGATATGCTTTATTTTATGATGAATATTCAAATGCTATGTAATCGTTTGCTTTGTTAGTGTATGCAGGTCTGAAAGTGAAGGAGGAGCTCATCTGGATCAGCAAGGCTGGACTGCTACAACAAGCGTTGGACCTAAGGTAAGATCGAAAACATTTGAATTCTCGTAGAATGATGTGTATGTAGAGAAGGATAGTTCTTGTTTGGTTTGTTTGTCACTAGAGAGTCTTAGACTCCTAGGGAGGTTAGATTTGTCCGCAAATATAACGCATTCCGCATGACACCCAGTTTTCCATGTTTCATGTTTAAAGAAGGTTATAGGCGATAAGCTCCCAATTCAAACAATATTGCCAGAACTTGATGAGGAAGGAAAAATTATATTGGAACCAGAAGAAGTCACAGAAACAAGAACTCAACAACTACGAAATCGATCAATTTCGGAGTATCTTATCAAGTGGAAGAACTTACCCGCTGAAGATGCCACAAGGGAGGATGAGAATTTTATACAGAAGTATCCAGAACTACTCAAGCGTTGAGGACAACACTTTTTTTGAAGGAGAGGGGCATGTTGGGTCTCTATAATACTAGTGATTACCCCATTACTATTGTAGTTATACCTCTTATTAATATTGTTGTGCCCCTATTGTCCCCATATTGTTATTACTGTACCCCATAGATTCCCTCTATCGTTATTTTTGTGGCTTTATATTATTATTGTTAGGTCGGTTGGGTTATATTATGACTCCTTAGACTCCTATATATAGAAAGGAGGTTTTGTCATTTGAATCATCCAAGAATTGTTCATTGATGTAATGTAAATAAGGTTGCCCCCTCGAAAAGGCTAAATTTTAAGGCATTGATCCATCTTTTCTATCTTTTTCTTGAGTTGGTTTCATAACACTGAATCATTGATGATTAAAAGGTAACACTAACGAGACTATAGATTTTTGCTGGCAGCAGTGGCTCTACCTATAACAAATGAGTATATTTTAAAAACTAAGCTATAAAGTGACCCTTGCTTTATCTCTACAACTAATTAAGGAATGATATAAAGTTTTGAAATATTTTAATTTATGAGGAATTTTAAGAAAATTTACAATAAGATGATTCTTGCTTTTCTTCAGATTAATGAACCTAGTCAACTCTCTCTTCTTTAATTATTTTACTTTAATTTTGGGAAAATCTCATTCATATCAAACAGAGATAACTAGTTCTTCTCCCGTGTGTTGCCATTGTTGTGGTAAAACACAGCCTTCCCATTTTTGACTTGTTCACTGCAAATAATGGGAACCCTTTCTATAAATTTTTTGGCTAAACGCTTTTTAGGATGTTTATTAAGTTAATTATCCTACGATTTTCTTAATTTTTCATTTTGTTTAGATTTTTGTTTTGATTGCTTGGTTGAACTCGACTTTTTATAAGCTTCCCATTGATTCTTGTTTCGTCTCATTTGGTCCACTGGTTTGTAAATAGCACTCCTTTGAAGTCTAATTATTTATGTCGCCTGGGTTAAAAATGCATAAAATGTACAATATTCCATTTTGGTAATTAAATTGGTTCAATAATGTATTTATTTTAAATATTAACCCCTAGTTAGTTATTACATTTTTCATTTTTCTTTACTTATATAGCCAAATCATGAAGCATCACGATTTGAGTCATTTATTCCAATTTTCTATTTTCAAATAAATTACCAATCTCGAAAACTCAAAATATCAAAGTGTTATAGTTTATTTTTTTATTTTTATCAAAGTGGCTATAATTTAGATAGATAAATTATGTTTTAAATAATCTCATAATTTAACCAAATAGTAATTTTCATAACATGCATTTCTTAGAAACCCCGATGACCTTTATTCCCCGAGCGTCGATATGCGATGGCTAAAAGTGAAAGGAGTATGAGTTTGATAATTAGTTACATTCAAGTTTAAAAAAAAAAAAAAAACTTCTCACAAAATCTTATCGCATATTTAAAAAAAAAAAAGCCTTATCATTTTCACAAAACAAAATGTGATGAACAATAAATGATTTAATGTAAATTTTTGAAGGCTCCCGTGACCCATGCTCACTTCATTACACAATTTCTCGCATCACATCTTTAATAAAAGGGCATTCCAAAACAAAATGCGATCAATATTCTTTGGTATATGCGATAGTTAAGAAGGATTTCAAGTGTTTGCCTTAGTTTTCATAACACTAACTTTTAAGTTTAAAGAAACACTCATACGTGAGTGAAATAATGAAATAGGAAGAGTAGTTTTAATCATAGTGTAGTGTTAATATAATATTAGAATTAATATTTTAAGATTTATAATATTTAATTTAAATAATAATTAATTAATTATAATTAATTAATCAATGAGATTAATTTGTTTATAAATATTAATTATATATTAGTTATTAGATTAATATTAATTAATAATAGGTTTAGTAAATAATTAGTTTAATTTGATGATAATCTTAAATTAGTATTAATTATTAGATAATTACAGTGTAATTAGGGATTAAATTTTTAATTAAAATTCTTATTTTGTTTTAGCCCAGCGATAGAATTTCCAAATTTATGTTAGATTTGACTCATCAACTTTGGAGGCTCATAGATTGAGTTTTACTTGGCTGAATGAAGTCCAAGACGGCTCATTGGAAAGATAAAATCAAAGAGAACATTTCTGAGGAGGTTTTACAAACAGATTTGGTTCTTTATTGGGTCAAAAATCAGTGAGAAAATCAAGCTCTGAATTTTTAAAACAAAATCAATTTTCTGAGTTTTATTTTCTGCATTTTCATTTGTCCAAGTCGATTCTGAATGCAAATCCATTCGTCAATGATAGCCTTGGCCAATTAAACCATCCCAGGCATCAATGAAAAATCTTATATTTTGTTCTCAATTATTTAATTAATTGCATTTGATTGGATTTGTTTTAATGCCAGAAATGACATTTTGATTTTATTGTTGCATTTTAATTTATTTTGATTTCTTTTTGCAGGAACACAGTAGAAGAAATAAGGAGAAAAAGATCTCAATCAATGAGAATGCTACAACAATTAAAAATTAGAATTTTAAGCAAATAAAATTGATTGAGCAAATTTTTGTTCAACAAACTTTCCTCTCAAGAATTCTTTTGCAAATATTATAAATAGCAGATTGCAAAATGTAATCTGGGCTTCTCTCCTCTACAATTTTGGAACTCTAAAAGCACTTCCGTAATAAGGATTTAGAGTTGTAGGTGGGAGGAGAGGAATCTCAGATTTGGGGATTATTGAGATTTTTCTTTTACATTCTGAGTTATTTATAATGAACATAGTTTTCACTATTGTAGCTCTACTTTTGAAAGCAGAAGCTCAGGGATTGTAAAGGACTATTAAAGGCCGGAGCTAAAGAAATGGATTCAATAAATTGATATTTCGAATACTATTATTTTAAACGCTGGTTTCATTTTATGATGACACGAATGTCTCAATTTAGTTTCATATTTGTGCACTTCTATCAATATGAGTAATTTGTCTCAATTTTATGTCATTATTTATCTCTACTCTTATGGATTAAATTCTGATTTCTAAGTAACTATATACTCATAAATCTGTCTTATAGAACTGATTTGTGGAATAGTGATATGTTGAGAATTTCTTCTGCATATTATCATTTAATAATTCAAGTTACTGATTAAATGATCAAAATCATTCTGAGAACTTCTTCCTGAGTGTTGTTGATTGATTATTTCAGTTAAGATGTCGCAATAGGATGTGTGTGGTATTCATAATGTCAGTTAATTGAACTATTTCATTAGCTTGATATTCATTATAAGCTAGACATATTTAAATCTCAATACTTTAAATATTTTGCTCTTAGTTGGGTTAAATCTATATTTGCCTAATTGAGATAGGATTAAGATAGTTTATTTCGCTTGCATCTTAGAATAAGTTTGCATTTAGATTAATTTCTACATTCTTTTAAGTCCTCTTCCCAAAGAGACAAACTTTAGTAATGGATTGGATGAGACCCAAATCAGCTCAAGGAGAACTTTCTTCCCTGATAAGCAAGAAGGTTGATCTGCTGTCTCTTCTCCATTGGTAAATGAAAGTCATATTTTTAAGCCATTGGAGATTGAGAGAAGGTAACTGGACCTAGTTGAATCACTCGGAACCACCATTCCAAATAGAAAAGGAGTTGCTTTAAGGTCCAGACCGAGTGGTCATCCCCCATGTTGTTGCAGTGATTTTCGAGGCTTCAACAACATGGTAACTTATATTTTATATTCATTATATCATATATGTCCAATCACTTTAATGACAGTCATTAATACTTACCGTCAATCATGCATTTGTTACTAAGACCACTTAAGGTAAAAACATTTTAACATAATGATTTAAATCTCTATTTTAATTTACAGCCATTGCAAATATGATGATGTGTATTGGTTTAATTGTCTTGCCGTATATTGCACCGCTTTTTATTGATTGGTTGCTTGCATTTATGTATTACCGATGCTTTCTCCTATTTTTCCCATGCTTGTTGAACATGGACACCCTTTTCCCATTGGAGGGGGGATGGTTTGTGTATGAACATCATGTGTGACAATTTATAGATAATTGTGTGATAATTATGAAACTAATTTCTGGTTTAAAAATGACATGATGATTGTGTATGTGTAATTATTATCAAAATATTTCTTATTGGAATAAGGAAGGCAACCATTATGGATCGCATGTGAATTTATTATGAGCTTGCATCAAATATTTCTTACGAGACAAATGACTTGACTATATATGATATTAATTCCCAAAACAAAGTCATTTCCCTATTAATTTCTTTAACGTTCTTTGTTGTTGTTCTAAATTGCAAAAGTGCAAGAGAAGTGCATGCAAGTGAACCAGTCACAGAAAAACAACAGTCATGGGAGGTAGATCTATCTGAAATGAACCCACAATTCTCATGTTATTGAACCAGGCTCATGCAATTCTCGAATGTGCTAGCTGGCTGCAATATTTGAATTAATTGTTGGGATTTCATGAAAAGATGACACTTGAATTTCCGTAGAATTTGCAGAATGGAAACACCACAATAAGAGGCGGGAAATAATGGCCTCCAAATATGTCATAGCCAAATTCACTGGACTTATAGCTAAGGGAACAAAATGGACAGACAAACATGTCCTTATGTATAATGCGGTCACAGTATTTCAGGGCCCAGGCGAGCAATTGGTATGAACAGGGAAATGAATTCACCCTTCAATGTTAATATAGCCATGGAAGGAATTGTCATTCGTTGTGCAAAGGTACATCACATGCGATGGTTGACAAGATGTGGTAAAGTCCTTCCAACTAAAACTATTAGCCATCTTAAAACAGAAAATTTCAGTTAATTTGTTGTTTTATTTGAATTCCCTATTGCATGATATTGCTCCTCGAGTTAGAAAAGCAAAGGACCCACACACAGTCATCAGTCACCATGGGCTGATCAAATTGATTATCATGCATGGACTGGCCCAGCAGCATCTAACCTAGGAAAATATTGTAAATCCTACTCTGGCCCCACCTATAGAAAACCCAACAACAGAACAACAAGGGCCAAGAACCCTAGGTCCGAGAAGGACACTGAAAAGGAATAATTCCTTTGTTCCCTTGAAACCAGCAAAACAAAGCACTCTATGCAGGTGAAGTTGCAGCAACAGACCCCAATTTAAACAAATGAGGTCGGGCCATCCCACACACCACCTCCAAGTCCACAAAATGATTCCTTGCAATACTATGAGGAAGAGGTGGACAGGGTACTGGAAAACATGGGGATATTTGGTCAAGGAAGAGAACAATCTGATAATGTTGAAGGACATAATTATGCTCCCAACCAATCTTCATCTCTTGACAACCCTGGTTATGATCAAAACCTATTGTTTACAGATTCTTTAGAAGAATAAAGAGGACCAGTCCCTTCTATGGAAAAAACCCTGGAAGCAGAAGTGCATGAATAAGAAACTATTAGAGAAGAAAATCAATGAGCAGCTACCGATCCATTGGACTCTCCAGCTGAAGAAAATCCTACAGATGAAACCCTGGGAGATGAAAATCAACCAGGCAATTCTAGTTTTATGAAGTCCCCTGAGGAAGAGACTCACCTAGAAGAAAGCCTAGAGAACGATAATTTCTCAGGAAACACCATTCCATTGGGGTCTTGTTGGGTCCCTATAATACTAGTGATTACCTCATTACTATTGTAGTTGTACCCCTTATTAATATTGTTGTGCCACTATTGTCCCCATATTGTTATTACTGGGCCCCACAGAATCCCTCTATTGTTATTTTTGTGGCTTTATATTATTATTGTTAGGTCGGCTGGGTTATATTGTGACTTCTTAGAATCCTATATATAGAAAGGAGGTTTTATCATTTGAATCATCCAAGAATTGTTCATTTATGTAATGTAAAGGAGGTTGCCCCCTCGAAGAGGCTGAATTCTAAGGAGTTGATATATCTTTTCTATCTTTTCTTGAGCTGGTTTCATAACGTTTGGTATGCGAGCTTTGGATTCTAGGGTTTCGCCGCTCCAAACAGGTCATCGTGGCATTTTCGCTATAACTTTTTTCTGTGACGTTTCAGAAGTCGAAAAAAAAACCCATTTGAGACGAAATCACGCTAAACCTTGGGTCCGAATTTTAGAGCTTTTGGCACGATATTTGCGGAGATATGATCTGAGGAAGTTGGTCTTTTTAGAGACTCCTGAATTACATTCAAAACAGGTGACCTGGGGAAAATCATCATAACTTTCTCTCTGAGCATCGGATTGAAATTTTGTAAGAATGTACAGAAAGAGGACAGACTTTAGTTTCTTTTGTGCATTTTTCAGATCCAAAGGTTGAAACAGTGACTCGTGGCACGTCGTACAAGTTAGCTCTACTGAACTAGTCTATAATCAAGTCACTGTGGGAGATTTCGCATAACTCTTCCTTGGAGAATCCAATTTGGGTCAGACTTGTGGCATTGGAAAGAGGACATAGAAGGATACTAAAGGTCAAAAATTCAGAACTAGATGATCGCAAAGCACAGAGATACATCAGAGGCAATATCGAGCTCCTACAAAGTGAAAAAAGGTGTGTAGATTTTCTTAAAGTTTTGCTTAAGCTGGGTTTGAAAAATTATTTGAAGGAATTCAAAGGGAATAGTAGAGAATTATTATTGGTAACTGATGCCCCGAGGAAAGAAAATGCAAACACCTAGTAAGGAACCTGAAAGCTCTAACATAACTCATGAAGAAGAGGAATAAATGCTACATGATATATCAAAATTACAAGACTAAGTGCAAAAAATGTCAGCCTCACAAAAGCTAACAGAAGCTAAGATAAATGGCATGGAATCTAAGATAAAGGGCACGGAATCTAAGATGGACGATTGGAAGACAAATTTGAAGACAGACATGGACAATTTGAAGACAAATTTGAAGACAAACATGGACGATTTGAAGACAGATTTGAAGACAAACATGGACGAATTGAAGATAAATATGAATAAGTTGCTACAAGAAATGGTCACTAAGGGTGAAAGGGTAGTAAAGGAAACTCATGATTAGAATAAAAGAAGTGTTAATCATGATTCCATAGACACTAATGTTGGATCGAAGACTCACCATATTCCAAAAATCGATATGAGGAAGTTTGATGGCAAGGATCCTGCCACATGAATATTACAGATGGAGCAATTCTTCGATCTCAATAATGTGCAAAACACAAAAGGTACGTATTGCAACTTTATATTTGGAACCAAATCAGTTTGTATGGTATCAATGGCTTTGCTCTCGTAAAAAATTTATCACTTGGCAATTTTTACGGAAGAATTGATAGCACATTATGAGGATACAAAAAGCAACACTTTTTTTAGCCAATTGATAAGTCTCAAACAAAAGGGTTCAATAATGGAGCACATTGAGGAGTTCCAAAAATTGAACATGAGGGTAAAAGATATTCCAGAGGAGCATAGGATTGATGTGTTCATAGGGTCTTTAAAGGATAATATCCAACATGATGTTCGCCTTTGGGAACCTAATTCATTAGAGAAGACATTCAGGTTAGAAAGAAAAATGGAAAGCAAAATTATGGCAACCAGGAAGCATACCACTCACAACTATAAAGATGGAAGAGTTGTCCCTAGTCTTCCACAACCTATAAGGTTGACACCAAAACAATTGGAAGAAAAAAGAGCAAAAGGGCTTTGTTACAATTTTGATAGTAAATACACTAAAGGTCATAAGTGTGTTGAGAAGAAATTATTCTACATAGATTGTGAAGAGGAAGAAGAAA
>APFE031004972.1:0-19683 GCA_000404065.3 Pinus taeda | reverse complement strand
TTTCATTCTCTTGGGAGAATGGTATACTAAGACTTAGGAGCACTGGCAGTAGTCGTTGATGGAGGGCTCGGGGGTGGCCAGTTGTAGCAGAATCCTGCACAATTGAGCCTACGGTTGGGAGGATAGTCATCAACAAACTCTTGTGATCATTTGGCAGACTGAAATTATAGGTAATATAGGTGAGCTCATTTGTAAGTATTTGTTTTTCATTAAGACATTAATTTTAGTTTTACTTTGTACTGTTACATATGGTATCAGAGCATTTTAACCCTTAGGGCCTATGGGCATCCGAAAAATTTATTTTGTTGGAATTTTTAGTTTTCTTGTTTTATTTTCTTCTTTTTGATAGCTTTACTGATTCTTTTTATTGTTTTCTTTGTTTTATTTCTATTTATTCTTATTTAGAGCTTTAGTATAGTTATTACTATTTTTATATTTTTTTCATTTCTTTTCTTGTATATTTTTTATATCATTTATGATTTATTATTTTTATTATTTATTGTTAAGTGATTTATTATTTATTATGTATATTATATTATTTATTATTATTATTTATTATTTATTATTAAAAGGAGGCATATTACAATAATCCTCCCATTTTTAAGGAACTCGTTCCCGAAGTTTATGTATTATTTTATTATTTATTATTATATTTTATTTACTTCATTTGCACACCCTCTGCGAACTAGTTATAACCAGCAGGCATCGAAAGTCCCCAACACCCTGGGAAATTTCAAGGAATCTCTGTCCTTTTTCCCACTTTCGGCACCAGGCTAAGCCTGACCCGGTCTGTATCCTAGTCCAAGGCTTATTATTATTATTATTTATTATTTATTATTAAAGGGAGGGATATTACAACCTTGATCACAATCGTAAGTCGCATGTCAGCAACCCTTTGTATTTGGTTCCCATTCCATTCCTCCGCCGATCTTCGATCATCGATATCGACATATCGCATATCATAAGGTCGCGGGTCTCTGTGTTGTTCCACCAGTCCACTCGTCGATTTCCTATCATTGATTGATGCCATCGGCCCATCGCAATCGCAATCGCATTACCTGTGGCCTATCGGCATCACCCCTTTGTATTGTTGCGATGCAATATTGTGATGCGATAAGTTGCAATTGCATATCCCTAAGTCTCTAGGCCTGCGGTAAGTCCTCCCTTTGGAAACCTACACTGCGATATTGTAATCTCAGTAATTGACGTGCGCGCTTGATCAACGGTCCACGTTGTGTCGCTGGATCGCAATCGCATTTCCCATAAGGCTGCCTCTGATACACTTCGCTGGCTTGCTCCGATTGCGACATCCCGATTCAATCTGGGTCGTTGATCTGTTCGATCTAACGGCTCTGGTGTAACGAGACTGCATTCTCTGTGAACTTGGTTTTTCCACCATTCCTTAGTGTTTTCACTGTGATAATGTTTTTCGATAGTTTTAAAGACTTAGACTTAGAGGTTTTAGGATCCATTTTGGATCACACATAAATGTAGTTGGAGCATCAGTTAAAGCGAATGGAACTACAACAAACTCATAATGCCCATACCTGGTCTGAAAACTTATCTTATAAATTTCCTCCTCTTTGATTTGTACTTGGTGGTATCTAGATCTCAGATCAATCTTCGAGAAAATTGTTGCTCCCTTCAACTGATCGAACAAGTCATTAATCCTCGATAATGGATAGTTGTTCTTGATGATCACTTTGTTCAACTTTCTGTAGTCAATGCACAATCTGAGAGTACCATCCTTCTTCTTTACAAAAAATATTGGTGCGCCCCAAGGTGATACACTTGGTCTAATGTATCCCTTGTCCAACATTTCCTTCAACTATAAATTCAACTCTACCAACTCAGGTGTGCTCATCCTATAAGGTGCCTTTGATGTTGGAGTTGCCCTTGAAACTAACTCAATAGAAAAATCTACTTCCCTGTAAGTTGGCAAATCTAAAATCTCTTCCAGAAACACATCCTGAAACTATTGTACAGATGGTTACCTATTGAAAACATCTGCATCCTCAACTTCCTTACCTTTGTCACTAGAAATATGCACTACAAATAAGAAACACCCTTTTCTGCGACTACTTTTTTCCTGCATAGTTGTCACCATCCTAACGGATGTGGCTTTCTTCTTTCCCTGTAAGACTCGGTTCCCCATTGTCATCCACGGACTCAATGAATTTGTCATAACAATCCACCTTGGTCCTATGAAGGTACAACCAATCCATTCCCAAAAACATACTTTATGATCCCAATGTAATACATTCAAATGTGCCGCGACAGGCATACCATTCAAATCAAATGCACAAGATCTTACCTAATGATGAACTCGCTTCTTTGTACATGTACAAAACTAGACTAACCAAGATTCTGCATGCACTTGTTTATTCAAACCAAACTTATCCACCAAGTCAGGACTAACATAACTATAATTAGATCCAGGGTCAATCAAAATAGAAATAACTTGATCACAAACCATACCATCGATCTCAATGATAGATGCCTGATGATTTTCCTGTTTGTTATCCAATGTTGCATAGATACAAGGAACGCTCTAACCAACATCCCAAATAGTTTGTGCCTCCTATGCATTATATATATGAGGCCCACTACCCTGATTATGTGGAAATATCTCTTAATGTTCTCCTTACCGCATGCCCAACACTCCAACCGTCCAGTACCATCAGCTCTATGCTATTGCTGTGATCCATATCCCTGTCTAGCTACGTTGAACTCCTTTTGTGGTGCCGCATTTTCTTTTTCTTTTGTGTTCTGAGGCCTTATTCTTTTCAAATGTCATTTACCTTTACCTTTGTCTTTTCCTTTCCATCCTTGCTGAGATTCATTCTTATGCTTTGACTGCTCATAACAATGCTTCAATTTTCCAATAACTTCCCCAAGTGACTGAGGCTCATCATACTCAATCTGATCTCTAAATTCTAATGGAAAACCACTGACAAAACATTGAACTTTAGCCTTCTCATCTTTAATATACGATACATACCTCAATAGCTCCAGGAACTTACTCTTGTACTCTTCATCTGTCAGTGATCTCATCTTTAGCTCATAGAATTCTTTGGCCTTACTGTCGTAGTACCTTTCTGACAAGTATTTCTTCTTGAAAAGCCTCTTGAACTCAAGTCCTTTGTCCTGATGTCTCTAACCCGCTTCACATCTTCCCACCAAATGAATTCTTTACCTCTCAGACTGCAGATAACTATTCTGGCCTTCATATTATCTATGTACTCATGCAACTCAAAGAACTTCTTCATTCTAGGTATCCAAGCCTCAACACCTTCTGTCTTATTCACATCTCCATCAAAATTAGGTGGCTTTTCTTTCTTAAACTCATCTAGCAAGTATCCCCTATCACTCCTCTTGTAAGGATGATAATGATGACGATCCCGATGCATGTCAGAACCAAAACTAGAATAATGCTTGTATTCATCACCTCTCCTATCCAGAGTATCCAACAATCTACCATCTCTAACCATGTCATCTCTATCTGACCTATGGCCACCATGATACCTACTTCCATATGCCCCATTAGTTTTTTCCTCATGTCCATGGCTGATCCGAAGTGGTCCTTGTCGCTGTAATTGCGACAAAATTTGAAGGAGTATAGCATTAACCTCTGCTTGTTTCTCTTGTGTCTGCATGATTTTGTCATTGTCTGCCTTACAACTCCTTATTTCTTCCTTCAAACTTCTCATGTGTCTTCTAAATCATAAGAGTTCCCAACACCATGATGCTCATCTGATTCATGGGGAGAGTCTTTGTAGTCTACAATCTTGCTAGTCATTTTGATCTCCTTCCTCCAAGGCAATTATGTCAGATATAAACCAAATCACAAAAAACCAACGTACCTTAGTGAAATTCGGGGAGGATATCTCATCTGCAAGGACAACCAATCAATGTACTACATGTATAACATAATCATGAAAACATATGTACATATTATACATAAGCACATAACCATGTAACCACCAGTCTAGCTAGAGTCCAATCATCAATGCATGACCATATCAACTACCCGTACCATGACCTTATGCATGACAACATAACCATACCAATGTACACTGATAGTACACAAGCATAAACAATATGTAACAAATCATACACTCATGACGACACACTTTACAACAACAACATCCTCATTCACATGGAGACATCACTACAACCATGACCAACACCATGCATATACATAAGCATATAGATCACAAGAATGGTTAACATACATGCAACCAACATGAATGCATGACCAACACACACTGCCCATCCAATCCGAGGGGTGAACCATGTTTTGATACCACTCTGTAGCACCCTCGTTCCACATCTACCTAAGTAACCAAGCAACTGGGGTAAACATGTGACGAGAAGCTACTATGATTGGATTCAACCTCCTAGGTGAACTTAAGGAAATGGAATCAGCAAAAACACATCATACAAACCTTCCACATCATTAACAGGACTCTTAAGAACCATCCCAACCTTTATGGTAACCAACCCATGGGTCCTACTAGGGTTTTAGACCACTTAACCCTTCGATGCTCCCATGATATGGGTCTGATAGCATCTAGGAGGCTCTTGATGCTCTCATGACAAGGTATGCCAACCTCCAAGGACTATTTTTCCTAGTGTTGTGCCCCAGGATTTGAGCCACTTTTTCAAGGCCAGAGCCCAAGTCACTAACCAAAATTGAATGACACCTTCAGAACAGAAAGATAACAAGTAAATGATGATGCAAATGCAAATACTTGAACAAGCCCTTAACTGGACCCCTACTAGCCATGACAGACATTTCGTCAAACATATCACAAATATGTAAGGTACAGGTGTAAACAACATATTTAAGCATAGGGGTCGCATACTTATCTGAGAATCGCTAAGAAGCATTGTTCCCTTATATCATTTGTTTCATTATCATCCATTAGGTCATAGATACATTGTTCATTCATTTACAAGTAAAAACATGATGAGAGTCATACATAGACACTGTCATAAAACATATACATAACCAACATAATACCAACAAAAATACCAAGGAAATCATAGCCATATGATCCACATATAAACCAGTATAATACTCATAGAAATACAAGGAGAAATAACCTCATATTAATGATGCAAAATCCAAACTCAGGATGGGACTACCATGTATCACCGGACCATAGAATGGCTGAGCCAAAACTCTCTTCAACCATTGACCCTCATGCCATATTCTAGGCATGAATGTGGGACTCAAACCCAAAAGAGCAAACCAAGGCATCCCGAGGTTAAACCACCTCACCCTCATCAATAGAAACCAGACTTTACTGTAATCCATCCCAAATCACTAGGCCAATATAATGAACATGTAATCACAGGCTTTACCATGATCTCCACTAGATCATTAGGCCAAAACAAGCATGGATGCCGCCAGATTTCTCCACCTACACCGTGAGGAATTTCTCTGTCTCCTAATCTCTTAGGGTTTATTGCAATCCACACTAGATCACTAGTCCCTAAACTGAGACCCACTCTATAGGCTTTACCGCATATCCCAACCCAGGATTACTAGGCCCAACGAAGAGTAATCCACCTCTTGATTTACTGTATATCCCGCCATTCACCGAAAAGGATTCCTAGGCCCACCAAGGCAACACAAAATTTGGATTTACCCCAACCCATAATTCATATCAAGAGTTACTAGGCCATGCTTTCTATCATTCAGATATCCACCTCACTCAGCTTCGAATCCATCCGTCAATCTAGCTCAACCAAAACATGAGAACCCCATCACACCATGGCTATCCGGAAATGGAAACGCTAGGCTGAAAACACTATCACAACTAGAAAAACCCATGACATAACAACAAAAGAACCACATGCAATACCATGCATGCCAAATCTAGCAAGGAAAACACACATGCAAATCTATTTCTGCAAAGAATACTGCAGTAGCTGCTTGATTCTACTCTTCCTTGATTGCTCCTTCATACCTCTTGCCTTCTTTGTCTTTCTTGCTCTAATGCCAAAGTGCTCCAAGGAAACTTTAAGTGTCCAAGAGTGAGAGAGAGAGAGAGAGAATAATGAGAGAGCTCCAAAATTGAACTGACAAAATGTACCAACTGATTCTCATAAGCCTTTTTATCAATTAGGCCTCTAATTTCTTCATTTTCCATTATTTTCCTTTAATTTCCTCCTCACGTGCAACCTATGACCTTTTACCCTAATTTTCTACTAATTTCCATTATTTTAATAAATAAATGTTCCAAAAATGTCATTTTTCCTTTCCAAAGCCTTAGCCATTGCCTTAGCCAATTTCCTTAGCCATAATAAACCAAATGAACACCCACACTAGGATGTTTTGCCCAACATTCGACTTGGAATAAGTGTCCCATCAACCGTGGTTATTGTTTTTTCCTTTATTAACTTTATTACATGGAATTTTCATCACGGATGTTGCAATCAAATAGGCAAGAGTAGTCGAAGAGGAAATTCCTTGAGGATTCGTTGTTCCAAGACAGGAATGGTCATAACAGGACATACCTTGTGAACATCCGGATGGGGTATTTTCCTTGAGAGATAATGATGCAAGGTGTCTATTAGTTATTATCTCCCCAACATTGTGCTCTAATATTGTGGAGAGATAGAGAAGTTAGTCAAGGCCTTGCTATGTGATAGTGTTGGTTCATATCATGAGATGCACTAGAAATAGCTTATGATATGGCTTACCAATCCGACTCTTCTTATGAGAATGTCCAAGTACAATGTATGTATTATGAATACCTCCCTAGTTAAGAGGGAGTGTTGAAATGTGTAACTAGGTATGGTCTTCATAATGTCTATTGTAATAATGAATTTATATATTTGATATTAAAAAGAAAAGAAATTTATTATTGTTATTCTTGATGCATGGGTTTCATGTTGGGGTTGAAGTTGTTGGAGAAGTTGTTGGGATCGAAGTTGCTGGAGAAGTTGTCGGAGTCGAAGTTGCTAGAATGAAATCTCATCGAGAAGAAAGGTTGACTTGGTCTTCGAGGCGTCTTTGACAAAGGTATTAGGTCTTGGAATTCGTCATCCGAACATACTATAAGAAGGGAATAAATCTAGTGGGTTTTCCTCGCAAGAGAGGTTTTGGCCCTGGATTGCAACCTAGACTGTTGTGTCCTCTTACTATTTGATCTTCATAGTTTGGTAGTTGTTTGAGGATAAGAACATAATAATAATCAACTGAAAGAAGAAGCTAATTAAGTTAAGTAAAAATATATCACAAGCAGTTATCAAAGAAAGAGAAATCACCTCATCTGGCTACCCCTAGATTTCTCAACAATGGTAACCAATGAAAAGAAACTAGAGTAATAGTAAGATTACATAAATCATACATATAAATACAAAATTCCAGATTTACAAATGGGATTTTATGCATTGCCACCCAATGAAATGTACATTGTTATAGTTTTGAATGGTTAATTCAACAAGGTACTTCCACTAAAAATATTCAAAAACAATTCATGGAATTTAAATGACAATGAGAAAATTATAAATTATATAGATTTGAATCTCATTTATGAAAGTAAACACTTTGTGACATATAGGGAAGATAAATTTTAAAGGCCTGTTGAACTCCATAAATTAACATCAAAAGGAAACGACCGAGTCTAGATCTTATTATTCTAATCAAGAAAAAAATTATCATATAAACTAAACCATAAGAGACCAGAGGGGAGAACTTTTAAAGTATTAGGTGCACCTTATATTGGAACCTTTCTAATGTTCAAAACCAAATTTAACAAATATGTTGACCATCTTCAAACAAAATGGGGAGTATACCAAAGAAGATATTTTCAAGTATACTTGGTCATTTTTTAGCATCATCTTCTTTAAACATCTATGAAGGGGAAGGATACTTAACGTACATAAATTGTATTACTAAATGACATGTAATAATATGATGATATCCATTACATAATAATATAATGCAAACATTGAGCCAAATACTCAAAATATAAACATAAATTGGTTAAATATACTATTTAAGTTGTTCAATGCCCAAAAAGTCTCAACCTATGGTGTGACTTATCTTTATAAATAATATACATATGACACCATTTTATCAAATGTTTATATCTTTGAAATATCCTTGTTTTTGTGCATAATCCTCTTGACTCTTACCCCCCCAAACCAAAAAAAAAAAAAAAATAAGAGAAGGATTTTCTTTTCTTTTTTATCTTTCATTGAGATTAATATGTTTTGGGATCTCCTATGAAGCCATGTTCCATGAAAATAAATTATATTCCTATCTTTCTCATTTATCAAATCCACTCTTGACTTTTTTCTCTATTTTTTTTCCTTTATCATAAATCTTGAATAACCTAGTCCATTTTTGTGATTCCTATGAGGGATATATCCTAGGAACTTCCTCCTCTTTTGATCTTATATATGATATTAATCACTTCATCTTCCAACTCCTCCTCTTGAAACATGTTTTTGCAAACTTCCTTTTTCGAGGTGTGTTCTTAGCTCTTAAAGGGGATGTTTGGAGGCCATTACTTCAATAGATGTTTCTAAGCCAATACTGCAATGGTGAAAGGACACTTTTGAATATCAATGATTTTGCTAAGTAGTTTTATGTAATAGCCCTTGTCAAAATTCCATGTAAAAGTTAATAAATGGAAAAATAAGACCAACGTCCGAGGACACGTATTCCAAGCTAAATGGTGGGCAAAACATCCTAGTGGGTGTTCATTTAAGTTATTATGGCTAAAGAAAATTGGAAAAGGCAATGTGAAAGGCTCTGGAAAGACAAAATGACATTTTTGACACATTTATTTATGAAAATAATGGAAATTAAGAGAAAATGAAGGCGAAAGGTCAAGGTTGCATGTGAGGAGAAAAATGAAAGAAAATAATGGAAAATGAAGAAAATAGAGGCCTTATTGATAAAAAAGCTTGTGAGGATAAGTTCAGAGGCTTTTTGTTAGTTCATTTTTGGAGCTATCTCATTATTTTCTCCCTCTCATACTTTTGGGCACTTATAGTTTTTCTTAGAGCATTTCAACATTGGATCAAAAAAGGCAAATAAGGAAAAGAGGAAGCAAAAGATCAAGCAAGGAAGAGTAGGATCAAGCAACTGCAATAGGATTCTTGCAGGTATCGATTTGCATGCGTCGTTCCCTTGCTAGATTTGGCATGCATAGTGTTATATGTGTGTTCTTGGTTCTCTTGTTGCCATTTGGCATGGTTTTTGCCATGTGTGACAATGTTTTTCAGCCTAGCCTTGCGATTTCCGGATAGCCATGGTGTGATGGGGTTCTCATGTTTTGGTTGAGCTGGAATGCCGGATGGATTCGAAGTTGAGTGAGGTGGATCTCTGAATGAAAGAAAACATGGTCTAATAATCCTTGAATCATACTGTGGATTGTGGTAAAGCCATTGGCCTTGTAACCCTTGAACCAAACTATGGGTTGCGGTAAAGCCAGGTATCGTGTGCCTCGGTGGGCCTAAGAATCCTCGACTAGTGAATGGCGGGATATACGGTAAATCCTAGAGGTGGTTGCCCTTGATCAGGCCTAGGAATCCCGAGATGGGATATACGGTAAAACCTGGAGGGTGGAGTCTCAGTTAGGGCCTAGTGATCTAGTGTGGATTGTGGTAAACCCTAGATACTGGAGTCTCAATTAGGGCCTAGTGATCTGGCGTGGATTGGAGTAAAGCCTAGAGACTAGGAGACAAGAAAATTCTCCACAGTGTACGTGGAGAAATCCGGTGGAATCCATGCTTGTTTTGGCCTAGTGATCTGGCGAAGATCATGGTAAAACCTATTATCACATGTTTATTATTTTGGCCTAGTTATCCAATTTGGATTGTGGTAAAGCCTGGTTTCTATTGATGAGGGTGAGGTGGTTTAGCCTCTGGATTCCCTGGTTGGTTCTTTTGGTTTGAGTCCCACATTCATGCTTGGAATATGGCACGGGGGTGATTGGCTTAAAGAAATATTTTCTTAAGCCAATCTATGGTTGGGTGGTACGTGGAAGTCCCAAACTGGGTTGGCCTTTGCATTCGTTACTATGAGGTTATTTCTCCTTGTTATGTAATGAGTATTGTACTAGTTCATATGTGGATTATATGGATGTTATTTCCTTGGTATTTTTGTTGTTATTATGCTAGTTATGAACATGTCTTATGACAGTGGCTATGTTTGGATCTCATCATGTTTTTACTTGTAAATGAATGAACAATGTATTTATGGCCTAATAGATGATAATGTGGCTAATGTGATAAGGAAACAATGCCTCATAACAAATCTCAGATAAGTATGTGAGCCCTATGCTCAGCTCTACTGGTAAGACCTGTAGATTTCATATTTGTGATATGTCTGACGAAATGCTTGTCGTGGCTAGTAGGGGTCCAGTCTAGTCCTTAACAATGTTTTTGCAAATGTATGATTGTTCTGTTGTGTAAATTCATTTCTAAAGGTGTCATTGAGTTTTGGGCAGTGACTTGGGCTCTGGGCCTGAAAATGTGGCATAAATCCCAGAGTCGCAGGGCACAACACTTGGGAAAAAAGTCCCTTGAAGCTCCCTCACCCTTGCTGTGGGAGCTTTTGGAGCCTCCTAGACGCACCGTTGTCCATAGCATGGGAGCATCCAGGGGTTTGATGCACTAAAAATTCAGTGGGTCTCAGGGGTTGGTTACCTGAGTAGTTGGGATGGCTCTTAGGAGTTTTGTTGCTGATGTGGAAAGTCTATGTGGTGTGTTTTAGTCGATTCCACTTCCTTAAGGTGACTTAGGAGGTTGAATCCCATTATAATGGCCTCTCGTCGCATATTTACCTCTGTTAGATGATTACTTGGGTAGATGTGAGATGAGGGTGTTACATTTGCCCCCCTCCATTCTTCCAAGGTCAAGTATTTGTCCAATCTTTCTAAAACAAGAGATTTCCCTTTTATTTGATTGTTCCCTGTATATTTTCCATTTATGGGTTGGACATTAATCAACTTATTGTTTGATATAAAATTATAGAAGATGGATTCCTTATTTCCTTGGGGTCATACCATTTTTCTCTAAGGGTTTCTTTGCAAAATTTAAATATCCACCTAAAATCCAAGGCCCATTCATGAAGGCCTCTAATTTTTCAATAGCATCAACAACCAATTTTATTTTATAATGGAAATGATCACACAATAATTTTTTGTTAAAAAATAAATTGCTCCATTTTCTATCCTTTACTTTTAAGGTTGTCTATAATTTCCCCATAAAAGCAATTCATGCCTCCATAAATGTAGGGTTAATCTCTCTGCTTGTTTGTAAGTCTTAAAGCTCTCGTACTCCAAGACAAAATATTAAAAAAATAAGATAAAATGATGTTAATAATAGTGGATTTTTACTAAGGGGTGGCAAGAGTGGGAGGGGTTATCTTTTGCCATAAGGAACATCAATCTTCATATTCGTTTGGGGTCTGGGTGCAACAAATAATGAACTAAATTTTTGGTATTATAGCAAGGTTTGGAGATCTCCATTACTAAAGGTATAAGGAATATATATATATATATATATATATATATATATATATATTTCATTTCTTAATGCATGCTCTAAATTTATAACATGCAACTCACATTATAAATTAACAAGAAGGTTTTAAGAACACTTTATGCAAGATCATTCAATCTTTTAGTACAACATAAATTATTTACCAATAATGCATGCTCTAAATTTATAACATGCAACTCACATTATAAATTAACAAGAAGGTTTTAAGAACACTTTATGCAAGATCATTCAATCTTTTAGTACAACATAAATTATTTACCAATAATTCAATGATTATGGATTAATTACTCACAATATATTACATAGGTCATACCATGAGTGTTTCATTAAGATGATACAAGTTCTAATTTTATTTTTATAATGTAATTAAAATTCCAATCATATGATTAACGTTCAATTTTAATTTGCCAATGCGTATTCTAAATCATGAATAACAATAAGAATTCTTATCATACCTTTTCAATATCACTAAATAATATTTAAATATAATTCTAGTTAAGCATTGGACAACTTTCAAAGATGCTCTTTAATGAGAAATGATGATGGGTTCTTTGCATATTCATCAGTGAGATACGAGAAAACTTACGTTTTTGGAAGGGCTGCAGATTTCCAAATTTTTGCACAAAACCCAAGAGGTAGATCTATCATCTTGTGGATTCGAAAGGATTCACTGGTGCGAAATCTAAAATGGGAGATCTGTAAAAAATTGGTACTCCAATGGAATTGCAAAATCTGATCTACGCAGGTAGATCCATGTAGGACCAAAGGCGCTTACAAAGCTATGGCGTAGAACAAAACTCTTCGATCATCATTAACTTGAGGTTACAGGGGTGTTCGGAACGATCTAAGATCCCCAAGGGCTCGGGGTTAGCCAAAGGACAAACCAATGGATCTACACCATTCAAAGATGCCCTCAAAGGAAATGTTGTAGCTTCAGGTAAACCTGAACAAACTCTCAATATTCCTGGGACCTATATTGTGGAGCAAATGAATGATATTCTGGTAATGACAATAGATCTATCAGTGATCAATAATACTTGCACAACCTATCAATCCCAAGAAATCATTTTCAAGTTCAATGGTTTATGGCCAAAACCTGTGGATCCTTTTCAGTGGATCTTTACGACTTAGACAATTAACTATGAGGTCATTTGTGCTCCAAGGGTTTCTTCATATTAAAATTCGAATCATCAGAGATCAGAGATCAAGTTTTACATGAGGGTCCATGGTTCTGGGGATCCATGAGATTATTTATGACGGTTTCCAAAATTCTGATATGGGTAAGACTGCATAACTTACCCATTCACTTCTGGCATCCAAAATTACTGGAAGGAATCGACAACATGTTGAGGAGATACATCAAGTTGTATACACAAAGAACAGAAGAAGCAATTTATACTTTTGCCAGGATATGTGTTGAGGTAGACCTTAGTAAAGGACTACTTGACCGTATCCTTCTGACACACAACAACCACTGTTGGACCTAGTTCTTCTATTATGAGAACACAACATTTAGATGTCATCTTCGTCCTCAAACTGGACATCTACAAACCACATGTCCTTTGGCAAAGAAAGATCCCAGGAGGGAAAAAAAACCTGTGAAAAACCCTATGGGATGGCAATTCCCAACACCACAGCCTGATCAAGAACAGGAAGAGGAGGACCTGGGAATCCCCATCACTGAGGAAATCCCAAAGCCACAAACATCTTTAAAAAAATGAAGAATTGAACCAGGACGGAACAATGGTATCAGTTTCACAAAATCCAAGAGTAAAAGGACACTCAGGCCAAGAAATGTGGAAGGAGAAGGAGATAGGAGGATTCAAATATCCTTATACATATGGGAGCTCAGACTCAGATTAGGAACATTTGAGGCAGATAGAAGAGAACCAAGTAATTATTGTAACAACCACTCCTCATCAAGGAGGATGGTGAAAAGAATTAAAAAAAAGGGGAGAAAAGGGTGACTAAGCTCTTTTGCTTAGCCCCATTTTTTTTATTTATTTTTTTAGTTTTTTGGTTTGATTATATGGGCACCAACTTCTTGAGTGGTGCATCTTGGGACAATAAAAGAATGCATTATGTGCATCTACATATGTAACTTTTTATAATTAATAGAAAGTTACGATTTTTCCACGGGAAAAAAATTTCAAAAATGCTCTTTAATGTATTTTATTTTGTTTCAATTAAAAAAGGTTAACTAGATTACAAAATGGAGAGATACAAAATATGAAATTTAGATGACGTGGTATTACATCAGTAAGGAATGGGTCCCTTAATATATTAAAATTGTTAGCTTACTAAACATTTTCCATGCTACCTTTAGTTTAGGTAGAAAATTTAATCCCACATATGATATTGTTTACTTTGAAATTACGTGGTGCAACCAAAGTGACACGTTTATTAATATTTAGTTGTAACCCATGTTGCAATCAATGCATCACAACACCTATCCTTTTGCTCTACTAGTGTATTTCTTGTTGTTTCTTAATGGCTATGGGCCCAAGAGGGGCCCCTCCCCTTGGTGACGAGGAGGTTGCCTTTTGTGCTCTGATTTCAACGCTTAAAACCAATTCCAGGCCAAAGCAGCATTAGAAGAAATTTGTTAGAAAGGTCGAGAATATTCCATTGGTCACTCTCCATCCAGGCTTTCGAAAGACCTTTTTGACTTTCTCTAACAGAGCCTTGGTTGGGAAATTCATGGGCGTGTGGCCCTCACCCAAGTCAATCAGATAATGGGTTGACAAAGCCTGGAAATCCATGATGAAAGGAAACCTAGGTGTATTTGCAGTGGGAAATGGCCATTTTGTCTTTCTCCTCAAGTGTAAGGAGGATAAAGATATTGTGTTTCAGAATGGGCCATATTTTTTGGATCAAGGAGAATGTATAAGAACGCCTAGTCCCTGGAATTCAATTCAAACGAGGATATTCATACCATTGTCCTTGTCTGGGTCAAACTTCCTCACTTTCCCTTGTGGGCCTATTGGATCAAAGAATGTTTGTAGGGCATTAGAAATGGTGTAGGAAGGTTTCTAGATCACACGGAACCGAAACACCAACAATTTGCATGTGCCAAATATGCGTAGAAGTGGACCTTGAGAAAGATCTCCCCTTTGAGATCATTCTAACCCAAGGAGCATGGAAACATATCTAACATCTTAACTATCAGAAACTTCCATTTAAGTGTTAGAATTTTCATGAATATGAGCCCTTCACTTGTGACTGTTAAAAATACAAGGCTAAAATTGGAGAAGGAATGACATCTACACAATAAAATCAATGGCACACCCAGAAAGGGGGGGAAAATCGAGGGAAAGGCAGGATCAAGAACTCCAAATCTTTAGCTCAACATGGTGCCTCTTCTTAGGCCAATCCATTAGGAACTTTTTCCCAGGATGATATCGAGTAGGAGGGAGCCAGACGTTGATATAGAAACTCCTTAACATAAATAAAAAATGATTGAAGGAGAGGAAAATATGGTCGAAGAAGAAGAGGGAGAGATCCATGAAGGAGACCCGGTAAAGGAAGCCCCTGTCGTTAATGTCGTCCAACCTCAACTCCATCAAAGCACATCCACCCCATCAAGTCCCCACCAACCACCTCCATCTCCCTCTCTCCCCAACCCCTATTCACCTCCTCTCCCTCTCACCCACTTCCCCTCCCCTACCCCTCCCTCTCACCCACTTCCCCTCCCCTCACCCATGCTCCTCATTTCCCCTCCCTGCAACCCCCCACTCCACCTCTCTACCACCCCTCACCCCACCTGACTTCTCCTCCCCCCTAGCCCCTGTCTCCCTTCCCCACCACCTCGCCTCCCCCCCTCCCAAAAAACTCCCTCTACCTCTCACCCTCACCCCATGCAACTCCCTCTCCCTCTCACCCCACCTATCCTCCACTTGTCCCTCCCTCCACCTACCCCTCCATCCTCTCGCTCCCTAGCCCCACCTGCCATCTAGCTTCCTCTCCATCCACCTCCTCCATCCAACCCCCTCCCTCTCCCTCTTGTTGTCACTCGTTGCAAAAGAGAGTACTAGTTGTACAAAGAGGGCAAAAGGACAAATATGTTTGGAGCTAGCCTCCAAGCCATATGTTATCCATGATAACCCCTAGAAATTATTTGTAGTTTGATTAATCATTTGCATCTATTTGCTACTTTTATGAAAGAGGTTGTTGTGCTTTGCAAATTGGAGATTGAAGGAGGAAGAACGAGTCTAATTTAAATTATTTTGGAGAAATTTCCATATTCTCTTAAAACCGTTTCTTTCACAAACCCCATTCTTTCCTTTGTTTTTTAAAACCTAGTTGCAGTGACCCATTTTTAACTCTAGCCATGTTTCCCATTCCCCTTTGAAATGTTTTAAAACATTCAGAAATCATGTTGAAACCCTTTTTAAGCAATGAGACCCACAAACCATAATCTCTATTGACCCCTTCCCTTTTTATGATACATATCCGCCCGTCTCCCTTTTTAACTTTTGCGATTGCGATATCACATATCGCAAAATTCCCTATCGATTGTCATATCCAAGTCCCATCACCACTCCTTCTCGCCGATTGCGATAAATCCCTCCTTCACTGATATCGCATATCGCAAAAGTTCTCTGTCGATTTCCATATGCAAGTCCCATCACCACTCCTCACCGATTACGATAAATCCTTCCTCTATCGATATCGCATATCACAAAAGTTCTCCACGGATTATCATATCGTAAGTCCCTCCTCAGCCTCACCAATTGAGATATTTCCTCCGCTCGCCGATTGCGATAATTCCTTGCCCCGCCAATTGCAATATCACAATCGTAGATCGCACAAGTCAAAGTCCCTCCTTCGCCTAACTCCCTTCCAACTTGCAATTGGGATGTGCGAGAACCCTCCCGGGTGCGATATTTTATGTATCGTGCTTTATTGAAGTTTTGCATCTGGACAATCGGCAAGCACTATGAAATATGGTAAAAATGCCCTCTCTTGTATTACAATTGTAATACCAACGGGCCCGGATCAACGGCCTAGATCAACAAACATTAAAACGTCTATTTCACTTCCGCTTAGTGGGACAGTGAGGGTATTTTTGGACGTATATCCAACAACATGGTCATCAAACAGAATACAGAGTAAATGAAGACATGGAAGCTTGGGAGGACTTGATGATCCAACGTGGTGCTCCATGTAGAGGGAAGACGAAGTACTGCCTAGGCGTCCTCTACTTTTGTACTGTGGCATTAAATTAATACTTGACCTCTCCCAGTTTTGAAGAATGAGCATTTTAGGCAGTTCAGGCGAAAGCGACAAGGATCAGCTAAGCAACTAGAGGGACTCATTGTGGCAGAGATGTGGCCTGATCAGGGACCTTCATAGGAACATCAAAGGGATACTTCCTCTATCATCTTTCTGTTTTCCTTTTCTTTTCATTATTTTGTAATTTCTGTTCGTTTTCAAGAAAGGAATCAAATCCTTGGAAATCATTTCTGGGCAATAGAGCTATCACAGGTCGAGACAGCTAGTCAATCAGACAGCTGGCCCTAGCAAAGATATTTTATAAATGTTGATTCAAAGCCCCCCCTTCTCTGTATAAATAGGGGGGAAAGACTCTTAATAAGGGGGGTTTCCAGAATTCTGCACCCGGAGTGGTCCAAATTCTATGGTTCCACTTTGGTTCTATGAAGCTTATTCATGAGGGACTTGAGCGATAGATTGTTAGATGTAAATGGACTGGTTATTTGGACCCTTCAAGTATTAATAAACTCCCTGGTGATTCCAATCACGACAATGCGCAATATGTTTCCTCTTTGTAAATCTCATTTCATTTGTGTTTTCCTTTCTCTGAAATAATGTAATGAAGCGGTCGGTTTCTCTCTGATTCATGGATTTATCTAGGCTACTAAATAAGATAACAATCCTTGCGTTTAAGACAAAGTTACTTATGTTATTATGTAACCTTCACTACCTGTGTGAGCCCAGATTTACTCATGTTGTTTGGCGATAAAGGTACCCATGATATATCTGATATGAAACCATAATTAACGCTCTGTTGTTTCTACCATTCCACCTCCTCCCTCTTCCATATTTCTGTTGGAACATTGTTGCTTAGGATTATGTTTGTTTACAACCCTACACATCTATTTCCCTCCTTTCTCTCCTCCTCTCCACCTTTACTACAACTTCAATATTAAGCTACTCACTGTTGTGTGTCGACCACCAGAACCAAACATTCCTCCTTTTGATCAACTTGATTTACCCCCTGAGTATTTGGACCCATGTATCGGCTTTTACCTTCATAAAGGCTTATTGAACCAAGCCCCCTTTATCCTCTTTTTCCAAATACGTGGCAATTGGAGTGCAACTGAAATCCCCTCTTGAAAATATTCCATGCACTCCTCTATCTAAGATGTCCTAGGTACTAGCCGACAATCAACCAAGAGGTTGTCTCTAGGAAGCTTTCTATATCTCCCGAAGCACTTGTGCTACAGGTGCCATTAAAAGCGACAACATCTTTCTGGCGCTGCTGTCAAGGAACAAATTAAAATATTTCTCCCTGGGTACGATAAATTTTTACATTCCCTTTGTTAGGTGAGCAAGGGAAGTGTGGGTTGAAGATCTCTCACCTTGGCGACTCCACTGTTTGGATTTTATGGTAAACATCCTCACAACTCCACTATCCATATCTCTATTTGATGATCCTGACTTTCGAGCAACCTCCTACTCACTCTGATGATAAAGAAACCGAAAACTTTCCCTACCTTTGTACCTGAAATCACTCACCTAGGAAGGTTTTCAAAATGGCCATTTGTAAATTCCTAGCCAACAAATTTGCCCCACTGGATATTTCCTTTTTTGCTGGTTATCCCAATCATGTCTCTTCAGTTCATGAATGGAATACCTATTTGCCTAGATTCAGTGGAGGCACAGATAGAAGGCCTGACCAACACCTCAAAGAATTTCATAAATGCATGGAACAACAAGGCATTTTTCTTGGAGATGTACAAATGAAATTGTTCATGTATTCTTTAGACGAGGATACTAGAGTTTGGTATAGGACAATACCTCATGGTAGCATAGCTTCCTTAAAGAGCTTTCACATAACATTCAATCGTTATTACAAAAGATTATATCCACTGAATGCTCTGTTTGAAGATTGTTGTGCACATTTTAATGTTGAAACTATTCCCGAGGTTAATGATCCTGCTGAAGATGTTTGTGGAGTTCCACTCCAAGAAAAAATCTACTCGCACTAAGAAACATCACCCACTGAGCAAGAAAGAGAAGAAGGAAACATCATCGAGCTGCAAATAAACCCTCATAGGTCTTATTCGGGCGATTTTGATGTTTCTCCTTCCTATGATGTATATGACTCTGATGGAGAGTCAAGTGATGCAGAGCCACAACAAGCCCAGTCATGGGAAGCTGCACAAGAAGAGGAGGCCCACCAGGATATTAGCAAAGAGGCTCTAGTTTACAATGCACATCCTTTACCTGGAGAACAAGATCAAGAACCCCCTCCGATTTATCATTCATATTATTCAGAGGAGGACGAGATGATTATGGATGTTCAAAGGGATTTGTTTACCAGTAAGCAGGGAGCGGGCTTCCAGTAACAAGTTTTTCTCGAAAAATCTAAAGCTGAGGAGCTGAATAATACTTGTGGATGCCCTGACCAAGAAGATATTGGTTAACAGACTTTGCATAATAAAAAGGCAGCTGCAAGTCTTCCTTGTCAGTTCTATGACCCTGTAGATGACTACATGACGACATTCTTAAGTCAACGACAGAGGTTGTTCCTAGAGAATGTATCAGGTTTTTCGGTTGAAGATTTTTCATGGTGCATGCTTATTTTGATTTTCAAATTTCAACAGTGAGGCGTTGGGTCTAGCACCCAAATGTTGGCCTAGATCCATTGGAGGGTTGAACTCACTTAGGTGAATTGAGCCCTATACGTAGGTAGGAGTTGTATATAAATAAGATCACTAGTTGAGCATTTACTTTCTAGTTGATAGAATTTATTTTTCCACATTTCAGTTTGATGAGGAAAGGGCTCGCTGCAAACAAGGCTCCATGGAGATTTTCTGGTTATATAGCTTCATTATATATTTTTTTACTCCATGTCCAATGTGAAGGCTACTGGTTTGCAGGTTCGCAGCACCTTGCCAGCAA
>APFE031004967.1:0-18537 GCA_000404065.3 Pinus taeda | reverse complement strand
GCATCGTAATCAGGGATATTCATCCAGAGGCCATGAGAAACTGCAGTGGGTGTTCCATGGCGAAGGCTGAAGGGGTACCCACGTACAAAATCTGCACCCTGTCTGTATGGATCATACAGTGTATTGAAAAAGAATGGAGTTGAAGGGGAGAGCAAATTCATGATGTGCTGCTGGAGAGCATTGATGTCATTGCCGGAGGGATCCTTGGCAACGAAGCAGTCATCGTCAATAGTAAAGATGTATTTCTTCTTAGAGACCATGTAGCCGAAGCAACGGCAGGCACTGTCCTTGAAAGAGATGCAGGAGGCCTTGGGGCCAAGGATCCTCTCGATATCATTTCTGTTGTAAAGTTCGTAATCGAAACCCTGAGGCACACTGATGGTCTTCGACGGATCGCCATCCTGCACAATGATGAGGTGATAGGGCTCAAAGAATGGCCTCCACATCTCCAAGAAATCCAAGTTCCGGATCGTGGGTATCACTATGTCCAGCTCCTCCGTCAGGATTGGGGTCGCAGCACTCGAAGTCGAAACTGCCATTGTTACTGGATCAACTGACCTACGTGCCAAGAAACAAGAAATGAAAGAAAATGAAATACACACAACCCAATCTTCCACAACCCCAAAGGACTTTTGCTCTCAATCCTGAATTGATTCTCTCCATAAGTGTATATATAGGTGTGGAAGAGCAGTCCCCAGCAAGGGGTTCAAGAGATTTGTTACTTGGGGATTCACGCTCTTGCCCAGACTCCGGAAGCCTGGGATAAATCACAATTAAAATCTCCGGTTTTGACGTTAATTTTGCTTTTATAAAACCTGCTTTTAAAGTAAATCGTCCCGACTCCAGATCATCAATTTTATAAAAACTATAAAAGCAAACGTAAAATAATCTAATTACGATATTAAACACAAATCATCAAAATCTAATTACCCAAATATATTAAATATAAAATAATCTAATTACCCTATATCCAACACAAATCATTAAAATCTAATTACCTAAATATATTAAACGTAAAATAATCTAATTACCCTATATTAAACGCAAATCATCAAAATCTAATTACCCATGCTAACAAAACTCATTAAAAATAAAATACTCTAATGACCCCATATTAAATGCAATCTACCAAACATAGAATGATCTAATTACCCCCATGTCAAACACAAAATGATATAATTACCGCCGCATCAGACGCCTCTCCAAAAGGGCTCCACGTAGTTGGCACTCCTCCTTGTTGGATTTTGCTAGCTCGGGCTCCACGTAGTTGGCACTCCTTGTTGTTGGATTTTGCCAGCTGGCTTCTTTAAAGGGAAGGTTGCCATGACCCACATTTCCTCCAACGGGTGCGAGCATGCCATATCATGTGCGCACATGGGGTCAATGGGTGTGAACGTGCCATATTTAAGGTTATAATATTTCACAATTATTTATGCAATTTTTTTATTAAGTGCGTTAAGTTTAAGTTTAGGTATGGAAAGGGTTTTATGTGTTAGTGGAGTGTTATCACTGGAATTGCTAATCTATTAATGGGATTTTATGAATAAGAATTAGATGGCAAAACGATTTACTTACTAGTGGGATGCTATCACTATGTTTGCTAACCCATTAGTGGGATGCTATGAATAGGAATTAGATGGAAGAACGATCTACCCATTAGTGGGATGCTATCACTATGATTGCTATCAGTGGGATACGTGGGATGCTATCGCTATGATTGAAATTAGTGGGACACTGTCATTATGATTGCTATCATCACGTTTGTGGGATGCTATCATTATGACTGCTATAATCCCTTGGCATAGTTTAACTCCCCTAAAAGTGTTTCCCACCCTACCTTTCCCCATGAGGTTTGACTCTAACACTTGGTGGAGATTAAACCCCACTCAAACCAACTGGGCTACACTTTATAGGTCTTCCACTTGAATTGTTACTTCCATATAACTTGATATTTGCAAAGCCTTCTTTATGTAGGTATAGTGGTAATATGGTTCTTTTTACTAAGGCTAACCATATGGAATTTGAACCCGCCACCTATAGCAAGGAGCACCTTAATAGTACACTCATTCACCATCAATCCAATGCCTTATGGGCTAATAGTAATCAGGGTTGAACAAACATTCAAATCAAAATATATTTTAATGCTAGAGTACTCATAGCCAAAAGTTGCTTTAAGAATAAGTCTAATTAAAAATTTGTGTTTGATAAGTAAGTATTCATCTGTTCTAATTTTTGTTCTAAGGGTTTTAATTTATTTTTAAAGGAACACCTAACATCTAATGAGTAATAATAATTATTGTAACAAAGTTGGTCTAATGCAAGAGTAAGAACCTTATTGACTTCTTTAAAGTTGGTAAGGATTTGTGAGTTTTTTTGCAAAAGTGAATCGGTAAATCATTGTAGTAATTTGAGTGAGGCCCAATATCAAATTTAGCAGTTGCCACTCTAACACCAAGAGCATATCCAACAACCCGTAAGCCATATATCTAAGGAATTTATGACTTAGCAAGATTCGAGACTCCATGAGGGAAGAAGAGTCCACTCCTTGAGCCTTATCACAATAGGCCAAAGATGTCCTCTTGTGAGATTTGAAACTTGGTGGAGGTGATAGCATCCCATTGTGCTTCTAGATTTTAACATACAAACTAAACATTTTTGAGGTATATATCAATTTGGATCACTGTACAAATGAGACAAGGTAATAATTTTGACAGCATGAGAACATATAACTATGTTGGGAAACTAAGTTAAGGCTTGTTGAGTTAAAGATTAATGCTCTTATGTTTGTCAATATGAGGGGATTTTAGATTTGCAACCATTTTGGGAAGTCAACTCCAATATTTAAAGCCATTTGAAGATTAATAGATGCTACTCATAGGAAATTTTTTGTTTTATTATATTTATCGAAGTATGTAATTGTAGAATAAATTTAGAGTGGTGGTGCCGTATGAACGAATTAGGTTGAGAATGGTGGCCATTACTTCATATGATTAAAACTTGGTTTTATTCCATATCTCTAATTCCTCTAAGCTTTAAAAGCAGGATACATTTGCAATATGTATGATACTTTTGGAAAGATCTTCTAGGGCTCTTTATCCTGTCAAGAATAATTAACGCATATACAGATGCAATTTTATTTTCCTAATAAAATTACAAGATTATATTTCCTTGAAAAAAAAAGGTGATGTTTGCAATGGTTGTTGGTGTGTCCGCAACTCTCATTTTGTAGGCCATTGTCTCTCTACTTAAAGTGGTATCATAGAAAACACAATTTTTCTTGTTGAAAACAAATTCAATGACAATTCCAACAAAATGTGAAGGCATTAGGGATAAGTGTTCCCTATCATGTAGATAGTGTTGTGAGAGAATTGTGAACTATTGAAGAGACATCTATCGAAGTTATGGATAAGCACATTCGATAAAAGTGTCCCGCTACTATGGAATGCAAATGCACTTGTGTAATTCAGCTTAGGTGCCTATGTTATGGAAACACGTTGTAACTTATACATCACAAAGATGAACCGCATAGTGATAAACACTTTCAATAAAATCTAAGATGAATGCCTCTACTACAATGACAAAAAAATAGAAACTAAACTAGAGCAATTCAAAATATCACCTCTTAAATATTTGCATCTAAATTGGATCATTTTTTTCTATTGAGGTATCCTTGGATTAGTGAAACGACATGTCTAGATTTGAGAAATCTAATATAAACATTGATCTACAACAAAAAATGATGTCTAGTATCAATGAAACAATTAAACAACCATTCATGTTGAGTACAAATGAATATTACAATGTTAGAAAAAGAAATTACAAAGAATAACAATCAATAATAAATAATTCATGATTAAAAAGAAAAACGATCCAAACATTTCATTTCACTTGTCCCTTACAACTAAAGCAATTTACCAAGGCTCATTTTATTTTTACAATAAGAAACTCCATAATTAACCTCTTAAAAGAAAGGAAATGTAGTCACACTTACTAGAAAATCCACATATAACCAAAATGACATCACAATGCATTCAACTTTGCACTTACGCGTCACAGCAATGAATATGCTTCCACTAAATTTGAGTGCACTAGATCTCTTAACAAATGAAAACGAACCACTAAATATACTACTTATTGGTGAATCGTCATTGATAAGGTTTTCAATATTATATAACATGGACAAAAGGCTTAGATAAATTCTACACACTTCAACAACACCTTTCAAAAATGTCAAAATCATATTTTGTGGTGGCTCTATCAAGCATAACCTATCTACGATTCTTGGAGTTTTGAAAAGCCATATTTGTCCTATGAAATGATGTCCTATAGCTTTTGGAGAGATATCATGAAATGTTTCAAGCTCAAACAAGTCATGAGGTAAGAGAATAATGTCTTCATATCTAGTTTTAATAGAGTTAGGACATGTTCTCAAACACGAGATGATGTTAACTATATTCAAAGGATCTTATCTCGAAACATTTGGTGAACAATCTCTTTACCCATCTATGTGGGTCCAAGTCTATGGAACCATGTTGTATCCAGACCATTAGTGATGTTTATGAAATAGTCGCGTCTGGTATAATAGTAGCAGCCATTTTTTCAAAGATACAGATTCTCCAGGAATTCTCATTAATGTTAAAAAAACATGATGTTAACTATTTTAATAAACGCTACTACAAATGTTCAACAAATGATCCAATTTGTAGTTTTCCCATAGGAACAAACATCTTGAAGAACATAAAGATAAAATGTTGGCACTCATCCAATCATAAGCATATACATTAAATCATTGGAGGACCTTTTCTGGATCTGAAACGGTAGCGGAAAGGGGCTGAGTTATTCCCAGTGAGGCAATGCAGAGGAATGCACAGTTGCTTCAGAGGAGAGGAGTGTCGGATAAACGATTTACTTAGTAGAGATAGGCATAACCAATTCATCAGAGGTGGTTCAGATGTTAGACGTCATAGGGTTTGTGCAAAGCAGCATAGAGGCTGACGCACAAGGTCTAAGAGGACAGGTTTATGAAGAGAAGTTGTGTCGGGATTACTTGTGGAGGAAGGGTAATTCCCTCATATATTTTTTCCCATATTTTTTTGTTGTTTGGATTACAACTTGAGCTTCCACAGTTTGTGCTCAAAATTTCACTACTGCATTGATTTTCCCAAGTTGGGTTTTTCTGGGGACATTTGTCCAAAAATAACGGTGTCCTTTTTATTGTGTGTATGTGCTAGTATTTTCTCAGTTTCCAACACTATTATTTCCGCAATTTTATTTGTGAAGGTTGCAGTGTGATTTATATAATTTCTTTCGTTGTAAATATATCTTTAAATTAATTAACAATTAGAAGAATAATTTGGAGTTGCTACAATAGGATTTCAGTTTCAAAATTTTCACATGGTATCATGTTATGTCCCTATAATACTAGTGATACCCCCGTTACTGTTGTCATTGTAGCCCTTATTGTTATTGTTGTGCGCCTATTATCCCCATATTGTTATTATTGTGCCCCATAGAAGCCCACTATTTCTATTGTTGTGCCCTTATATTATAATTGTTATGTCGGCTTTGATTATATTGTGACCCATTAGACTCCTATATATAGAAAGGAGGTTTTTTCATTTGTATCTTGGAAGAATTATTCATTTTGTGTAATGTAAATGAGGTTTCCTCGCTCAAAGAGGCTGATTTTGAAGTCATTGATCTATCTTTTCTTCTATTTTGTGAGCTCGTTACATAACATTTGGTATCAGAGCTTTGGATTCTAGGGTTTCGGTTCTCCAAACAGGTCATCGTCACATTTTCACTATAACTATTTTTTCTACGACGTTTCAGAAGCTGCAATAAAAACCCATTTGACCCTAAATCTCTATGAACCTCAGATATGAATTTCAGATCTTTTCTCGCTATATTTCTAGAGATAAGATCCAAGGAAGTTAGGCTTTTCACACTATCCCGAATTATATCTCAAACATGTTATGTGGGGAAAATCGTCATAACTTTGTCTCTGAGCATCTGATTGAAATTTCGTAAAAAAGAAACACGAGACAAAAACAATTGAATAAAAATGCAATAACTCACCTTAACTAAACTTAATTGCAATCAAATTTTGTTAAGGTTGGGTTTTTACATTGTCGAAATTATGCTCAAAAATTTGTTATTGGTTTTATCTAGTGTTATGTCTTCAACTAGGATGCAAGAAAGAAGAACTATAAGGGCGCTTTATCTGCATGATCGATTGATGAATTTTTTATTGAGGATTGTTTTGTATGAATCATCAAGCATTCACAAATAATATTTCTTTATCTTTATGAAGTGTTATGATTCAAACATAAATTGAGGAAATTGTGTTTTTCTTACAAATCGGATTTATTATCGCAATTGTGAAATTGGACTAAGCATTTGAAACGAAGACACATCCTTTTTTTTTTTTGTAAGTAAGCATTTGTATTAAGAAACAAAAATATTGTACAAAAGGACTGCCTGGGCTGATTAGAGCTCGAGGCATAGCAGAGAACAAGACATGTTGACCAAAAGACCTCCTACAGAACCCCAAAGAAACAGGGCAACCGACAAGGATGAACTATCCACCTCGGCTCTGAGGAGTAGACAGGAAGAGAGTAGTGCTACACAAGAAGCTAACAGACTAGCTAGGAGACAAGAGCATTACTGGGGATTCAACCCAGCTTGAGTGGAATCCACAGTTCAACCCTTTTTACCTTTCTTCTTACCAACTTTGACCCATCCAAAGTGATCCTATATGGAAGGCAGAACTTGTAGACTACGCTGGGCTGACGGGGAGATCTCCTTGTTTGAGTCTGAAGGAGAAGTCTCATGAGAACGTTTCTGTGAGATCGTAGGGGCGGAAGACTCCTCAGGACCAGTTGGGGGCGGGTCATGAGCCAGCGAAGCATCCATCTCGTCCTCAATCACTTCCTCTTCATCTGAACTGGAACTGAAGTCATCCATGGGGGGAGGGTCACAAGACTTCCAGCTTTTGGATTTCGGCTTAGGAGCTGCCTTCTTCTTATGGGTTGGGATTGCTGGGCATGATCTATGAAGGTGCCTAGTAAGATGACAAGTTCTGCAGCGAAACGCTGTGTTCTCATAATCCAAGGTTTGCGTCCAATGGAAGTCTCCAACCTTGAGAATGATCTGCTCTGGTAAACTTTTACTCATGTCTATTTCTGCGCATATTCTGGCGAAGGTGTAGATGCCCTTTTCCCCTCTGGAGGTGTCTGTAGCTAGAAAGCGGCCTAAGGAGTTACCGATTCCTTCAAATACAACAAAGTGCCATAAATGAACTGGGAGGTTGGGAAGCCTGACCCAGATGGGGAGTTTGGTAATGACAGCTGTGGAGGGATCAAAATCTGGGAACCACGGGGTTAAGAATAGCCCCGCAGAATCCGAGAACCAAGGGCCCTCTGTCAAAGCTTTTTGATAATCCTCACTATCAACAAAAACTACAATGAAGAACCCTTTAGAACAGAAGAGAACCTTGCAGTTGTTGGTCCAGTTAGAGTGAACCCATTTGTAGAGATCTACTGTGCTTGGCCAAAGCCCATTGAACCTACAAATAATGCCGAATTCAGCAAACAACTGGAACTGCCTGTCCATCGTTGGATGCACAACCTCAATGGTGGGGGATTCCTCCAGCTTGTCCACCAAAAAAGGTTTCGGAGCTTGGGCTGGTGCAGCAGAATGCTTGGTTTTCTGAGCATGGATAGCGTCTTTGTAAGAGAAAGCTATTGCTGAAGAAGACTGTCCAGCAACCCCTCCTCTCAAGCAAAGAGAGAAAATAATGGAAGCATTTCTTTGAATATCGTAAAAGGAGAGGGGCAGGAGATCATCAAGCTGTTTAACTTTGAAGAGGATCCTTTGAGAAGCAGAAGGAATCCCCAACCTGAGGTACAGACATTGCTTGAGGTCCTGCACGAGGTCTGAGGAGCTCACCCACTGAAGCAACGTTTTGCCTGATAAAAGCGCTATACAGATTTGGAAAGATTCAGAATGCTTCGCGATCTGCTTTCCCTTACAAGCATAGTTTGTCAGGGGCCCAAGCTTTTCCTGCAATGTTATTCCCTGTGCTGTGAAGCAAGCGTACTTTGTCAATAGGTAAGGCTTGAGAGGAGGCAGGGCCTCTCTGAAGCAAACCGTTGCATTTGCTGTATGGCTGGGCTGAGGCAGGGCAACCACCGGAAGCTGCTTCTCACTCCGGTTATTTTGAGACCCACTCTGAGAAGTCCACTCTCTTTGTTGTATTCCGTCAAACAATTGCCACGCATCATTCCTGTGCGGGCGTATTTCAGATATTCTAAGACTGAGATTTCCTGGAAGCCTTTTTAGGCATCCAATCCTTGAAAGACACTCGGAAAGGAACCGAAACGAGGGAGTAGGGATATACAGAGTAACCTAGCTTCCCGCCCTGAAAAAGTTCTGGGGAGAAGGGTCCCAAACGGGGAAAAACAACGTTAATGAAAAAGAAAGAAAGCCCTCAGGCGGAGGGTAATCCTGCTGTGCCGCAATCAGGAGGCTGATTCCGAACGTGGCGGAGCACAAACCCCTGCTGGGTTCCTGGCAAAAGACATCATGGGAAAAGCCGAGCAGGTGAAGGACGTCGGAGCTGAAGACTGCCCCTCCACCGGCAGAGAAATGCTCAGAAGATGAGCTACGCAAAAAACAGAAAGCGGGCCAACCAACCTCAAGGTCGAGATATGGGAGAGGAAGCGTCGCGGGGGGGCAGCGGACCCTGGCTGTAACGAGCTGAGAGGAAACAGACCTGTTGAAAACCCTTGTTGTCGCCATTCTTTCACTCGTGGAAGTCGGGAAAAAAAAAATCGAGTTTTCTTGGAGTTAATTGAGCAAGCGTAGCCTAATTAGTTGCTTGAAACGAAGACACATCATGAACTTGTTAATTATGAAATTTTTTTGTATGTACCTAGATAATTTGATCACTTCTCTTTGAACACACTTACATTTTCTTTCCATATTAGTGCCATGTTTGTTTTCAAGTTCTATGACAATCGAAGAAATGAAGGAGGCCAATTTGTGCACGATTGGTTTTCTAAGACCAATTTCAAGAAACATGAACCAATTGAATCCATTTCTATCATCCACAAATTCCATCATTTTTCCTCTCCAAACTCACAAGCTATTGAAGCACTTTCACTAAGCATCGTCATCACCATTTTCCTTGCAAGTGTTGCATGTTTTCCATTTACACTTTCCATAATTTCCATTCATTAACCGATTAACTGATCATCATTTCATACTCGCGTTAGATGATGGGGGATTCATAATGCCTCCCTTCTAACATGGTTTGGCCTATCGACATCAACACATTATCTAGCTTCAGTGCTAGAGTCCTTATTAATATCTTGAGGCTTGTATGAATAATGAAAAGTTCTCTCGCCAACAATCATGAGAATACATCAATGTTCCTCGATCGTTGGATCTTGGAAGTGGCTCGACATCAGCTAATCTATTCGCACTTTGCAAGATGTACTTAGGTACCTTGGAAGTCGTTGACATTAATGACGCGTTTTCCTCGCATTGGTTAACGAAATTCATTAATGGCGGATAATCCAGTGACTTCTCTTCATGCTCGACAACAACACATTTATTTTCATGACTAGAATTGTACGATGGGGTTTTGTAGCAAGTGAAGACTATATCATTTTAGGGTTTTACAGCAGATACAACAGATTTAGCAACAGAAATAAAGAATCCACTTTCACCACTTCATCCATCTTTTATGCAACTAAGAAGTGGATGAAATTCTACATTCTATTCCATGATACAACAAAAGCTACATCTTCTCTACATATGCATAGTTTTTCCACTTCCTAGGTAAGTAAAGGTATGTTATTTTCTAGATTTTAATCATAGAACTCCTTGAATACTGAAATTATAATTTTTGGAAAATACTTCACCATATTTCCTTACTCATTTGAAAAAAAAATATCGTAAATGCCTTTAGTTGGGGGGCGGGGGGGGAGGGACATCCATTTATTATCACATCTATATCACTTCGTTTCATCCTAGCATACTTGTCCTAATCAATTATGATTGCATTATGGTTCAAAGTTTATGTGATTTGCAAATAAATGCCTAAATGATGAGCATATTATATGGATGATTTAAAGATGCATTCTTAAATATGTTCAGTGAATCTCGCTGTGCCAAAAGGAAACAAGGTATTGGTACACAAGAGGAAATACCAATTAGGATTTGGTTGTCACACAAGCACCTACCAAACATGTTGCAATTCAATGTATGATAAGGAATACTTTGCAAAAAGAAATGAAATTGTCAAATGCATAGTTTAAGGACAATTGATAGAAGCCAAACTCATTCAAAAGTAAATCATGATTAAGAAATGCAGTAGATTGCATGAGGACATGCAATAACGCCAATTTGGGGTATGTAGAGTCTCCAAAATGTCTTCAAAATATCATCCACTTTCACCTTTATTGCCACCATTCAACTCACATGTCGCAACTCCATAGCATATAATATTTCATTAGCCTCCATTTTCATGATTACATGGGGTTACCTTTGTGTTTTCCAAAAGCTAATGATTTCTAGTATTTTAAGTGAATTTATTGTTGAAACTTAAAAAAATGACATATACCTTCTAATACTTAAAAGTGGCTTCAGTTTCATGACATGTGTAGGTCATTTGGAAGCTTCCAAGGTACCCTTATGTGGCCTACAATGTTCAAATTCGAATCCCCTTCAAGATATGGAAGAATATTTGGATAAAGGTCAAAGAGGATATGTGTCTCATCATTACCTATTTGAGTTGTAAATCTATGAGATTTTATAGGGATCTAGGGATAGAATAATGGACCTCCATTAATGAGGTAGTTTCTTATGTTTTTGTATAAATAGGAGAGCCTCCTCCTTTCAAAGGCATGTGTAAAATTGGAGATACTCGGGTGTTCAAGTTAAGATTACTCGTGTTTGAATGGAATTTAGATTTAGCACCATGATCACGAGTGATGTTCACCTCTTTCTGGTAATGCTTGCATTGGGAGCCTCTCAACTCGCCATCTCTCATGCTTTTGGATTGGCCACCTATAATGTGCGAGATTTATTGTTTTTCATAGATTAAGATTTATTTCCTTCATATCTTTTCCCGTGTGAGAGGTTAAGAGTGATTGCTTGTTATCTTCTTTCATATCTTTTCCTATGTGAGAGGTTAAGAATGATTGTTTTTTATTTCATTTCATCTCATGTGGTTTTGATTATTCATTTCATATGATCTTGATATGATAATGCACACATGATCCCTTAGAGTAGATTTCATTTCATGCAATTTCAATTCTGACAAGTGTGGTAGATTAAGATTTCCTTCTTGAGGGTGTGGTAGATTAAGATTTCAAATCCTATAAGTGTGATGGATTAAGATTTCAATTCCATGTGATGTACTATAATTGTACTATAATTTCTTTTGAATTGATTGTTGAATTTGAATAGGTGAATTTGGTCTGTCATTATTTGGTTTCGTATTTATATTGATCTAAATTGAAAGTTAATTTCTAGCATATATAGGGCACGCATGCTTCAAAAGTTTCACGAAACTCCCGGGGTGACAATTAGATGATAGGTAATTAATTTGCGTCAACACAACTACAAAGCTTTCCATGTTATAGGCCGCAGAGATTGGAATTAAGAAGATGAAAACATGAAAGACAAAGGACTTGGTTGATCTACAAGCATAGTATCTAAAATGGGGAATGAACACTCTTGCACCACACATCATGGAAATATTCAATAACATCATTCAACAAGGTCTCCCAAGGGAATGGACAACTAGACTAGCAATACCCCTTTTTAAAACTGGAGGCATTAATAATCCTTCCAATTATAGAACCATTATGATCAATCCTTTGTTTGCAAATCCTTTCGGTAACATGGTAGAAAATAGAATCCGTAAGTGGGCAGAAGTAAAAGAAAAGAGGGCAGAAGGACAAGCAAGTTTTAGGCCGAAGCATTCTATAGTGGATCATGGTATCACATTGAGACACATTATTGAAAAGGTTTAGGGGGACAAAGAAGAAGTATTCTACTTCTTTGTGGACTTCAAAAAGGCATTTCACACAGTCCCTAGAGATAAGTTGTGGTGTAGAATGGAAGAGCTTGAAATTCATTCACATTATAGATCCGTTGTCCATAGAATTTATGAAGAGGTGAAAGTCAAAATTAGAACCTCAATGGGCATTTCAGAAAGCTTTAGAAGTGACATTGGAGTCAAGAAAGGTAGCACTCTATCCCCTGTTCTTTTTGGTTTATGTATTGATAAACTTGAAGAGTGGCTAAATCTGCAAGGTGGAGATGGTGTTCGATTGGGGGATTTTGTGATAAAACTTCTTTTAGCTGAAGATCTTGTTTTGATTTCTAAATTGGCCCATGGATTGTAGATGCACTTATATGCCCTTGAGCATTTTTATAGAGGAGTGGGGATGCAAGTCAATATTAGCAAGACCAAAATAATGATTTTCTCTAACAAAAGGAAGCAGAGCCAATGTACATTCTTCTTTCAAGGCAACATTCTTGAAGAAGCAAATGAGTACAAGTACCTCGGGATTGATTTAAAAAAAAAAATTAATTGGGAGGACCACAGAAAGAAGAGAATTTCAGGAGGGTGGAAAGCATTATATTCTCTTCAAAACAGTTAAAGTGATTTTCTGACTTCTAGTTTGCCGAGTGATGCTATATGGATGTGAATTGTAGGTTGGCAACACTCCCGTCTTAAAATGGAAACAAATTGAGAAAATAAAAGGTGCTCGATCATGAGCAAGTTAAAAATAAAAAGTTCGGTACCTTATGAGATAATGTTGAGTGAAACAGGAGTAACTCCCATCGAAGCAATTGCCACGGTGCAACTCAAAATATATCTTAAAAGAATTGAGCAAATGGGAGTAGGTAGATGGCTTAACATTATTTTCAATGAAGGAATGAGTGAAAGAAAGAAAACATGGATGAAGCAAAACCACACATGGATGCAAAAATTGAATATCTACCTCAATGTCTATCCCACAAATAGAAAGGAGCTAAATAATTTCGTTATGGAAAAGTTTCGTAAACGGGTATGGGGAAAAGAGTTGGGTAGAAAGAAGAAGTACTACATTGAGGAATTCAACCCTATGTGTAATCTCCAACAAAAGGAGTACATTAGAGCTAGCATTCCGTGGAGGGAAAAGGTTCTTATTTCTCAATTAATAGCCAACTCACATAAAATTCAGTGTGAAATAGGATGGTGGAAAAGACCTAAAGAAGCTTGGGAAGAACATGTGTGTATATTTTTCACGTCTGGGGCAGTGGAAGTGGAAAAGAATTTCACATTGGAATTTGATGCGTTCAAAGACATCAAAGAAAGTTATGGGAATACGTTAGCATCGATTTCTTGGCATTGTCCTTTCAGCAAGGGGATTATTGGAAGGTTGGGCCAACTCATCGTCAGTTTGAATAAGAAAATGATTGAATTGCAAAAAGCGAAGAATTGGGAACTAATGGTCCCATAGACTATTTTTAGTCTCATGGATGTTAAAATATCATTTCATTTCATTTCATATACTGCCAACCCATTAATGTATCAATGTCACAATATATATTGGTAGTTGAGGCCTTGGATCCAAGCTCACGAGGAAGGATATCAGAAGTTGAGCAGTATGTTGAAGTGACAACCTTCCTCTACGTAAGGTTGCTTGTGGCTACACGTGACATAAATGTGTAGAGTATGCCAAATGGACACACACGTCCCAAAGGGTATAGTATGAGAGACATCTCTCCTGCGGTGATAGAGAGTCTATTAGCAGAGCAGTTCCTCATGGAATGCAAGGAAAATCGAGTCGTCAACTCCATCACATGATACAAAAATGTTGTGGAATTCCATTAATGCTAACCTTGGTAGCACAGGAGCTCTCTTGTGCCAAAGAGAAAGAAAACTTTAGTGATGTGAAAGAAGTGGACAAATTGGAGAGTAAATAGTTTGGTAAAAGCTAGAGTCTTACATCTTCTCTTTTCACAAGTTTCCTAGGGAGTGCAAGGATCCATTCCTCAAAATTTTTTCATTTTTCATAGGTTGGGAGTGGGACATGGTAGCGGATATCGTGGGAAGGACTGTTATGGATAGGCTACAAGGTAGAGCACTTGTGACCAAAGGGACAAATGGGATAGTCATTGCCGTACATGTACATGATGTCGTTATGGAAATCAACAGAAGGAGAACAGAGGGGGTGAAATTCAACTTCACTATAATAAGGGAATTTCTGTACTTTTTGGGAAATGAGAATGAAATGCTATCAAATGTAAGATCTTGATCCACTTATGCTTTATACCATGTCTATGTTATGACTAAGCATGATGTAATCGAAGGGAGGGAACTTGTTTTCACTGACTAGAAATAGTGGTATCATGTGTATCAACAGTGCTTTGTGCACTTAAAATAATGATTCATTGAAACAATAAGTTATTGGATTATATTTCACTGACCATTCTTGCATTTGGAGACATAAAACCAAACTTAGTATGCGAACATTTAAAAGCTTGTTTTTTCTTAAAGGACGCAGTTCCAATTCTACATCAACCTTTCGCAGATGAAACGATTGAGATATTTGATTTATAAACCTACCAAGGATTCGAATCAACTGAACAACGAAAATATACTTCAAATATTTTGTCCGTGTTTCTTCATTGTGCTTTTTTTTATTTATTTTCAAAAGAGAACATTAATGATTTGAATAGGATTTTCACATATCATTTGATTAATTTGCAGATGCCTTCAAACCTTAGGTACATGGAGATAATGGAAAATTATCAAGCAGCTAATGGGTTGTTAATTTGCAGATATAATAATTATCAAGCATTAATGAGATGATGAAAACCTGACTTATTTAGAATGACAAAAGACACAAAACCTTTAAACATAATCCAATGCGTCCTTGATCTCCTCTTTGAAATGGCGATCGATCCCTAGCCTCTCAAAAATATAAAAAACTCACAAGCGTTCAAATAGATCAAGCGAATATTGAAAAGGCAGTGCAATAACAAATTCTCCATTTAACAGTTTTTACAAATTATATATATGAAAAAGGGCGTTCCTGAAATCATACTTTCATCTTGATTCCATGGTTTTTGAATTTCTTCAAGATGAAATTCAAGAACTCCAAGCATTTTTTGTTCCCTGTACGCATGAAAAGAGGCGCAATAGATGCCGACGAGCTCAGCAATGATCCATCCTTGGATTGAAGTTTGATTATTTTCTCCCAATCTATTGTTTCTTGCAGGCCTCCCAAAGAATACAGTAATGTTGCTGAAAAGGCATAGGGAAGATTAGTAGGAAGCTTGGTCCAAAGTATTATACAAAACCTACAGGTTACCAATAGGGGATGATGCAAAAATTGTAGGTTAGCATGGACATCTCCTTATTGCTCCTACCAAAACTTCTTGTTAGAGTTCAGAAATAATATGGAAATTTTCATCTTGACATGCATGAAACACCACAACATGTTGCAACAATTCCTTATAAACATCTCCGTTGATAGCACATATCTCTTCACATGCTCCTCTTTTGGTCAAAACTTCTCATTGATGAGATATTTAGTCTCAACTCCCTACAATTGTAGCCTCTAGACTAGAATTATGTTCCAAGCTCTCAACTATTTTGGGATATCCTGTAATGGCCATCCCATTTAATCTACTCATCAAATAAAATAAAAGAACATGCTCACCTTGATAACTTGCTTGTGCATCAATGTCCACATCAAATAATGGTGTCACTATTGAAGCATCATCTGCTGCCTACGAAAACTTTGTGATTTCTAATGGATTAGGTTGTCTAAATTGGATTTTTTGTATAGACTTTGGAACTTTTCATGCCACCCGTGAAAAAATGTCAAAATGAAATCCTTTTGTAGGCTTTTTCCTGAGTGCCTATATTACGTTTTTCTTCCCTATCCATTGATTTTCCTATCTATTTCTATTCCATGATGATAGGAACACAACACATGAATTTTCATTCAGAGGGATATCAAGTTTTGTTTCTAGACTATGTTGATCTTCTAATATTTCTTGGTTTTGTATATCTCAAACCTTTCCCTGTTTTCTTAGTAGTGAAGTCCCAAATCTCTGTTTCCTTTCCTCAACATAGGTTGTAATATTTCTTTGGTTAAAACGATCTCTTATACAAGCATCTAAACTAGAACTATACATTAATTTCCTTTCAATTCTTTTGATTCTTCAGGTTTGTTAAATAGCTTCCAATAATTTTCTTGCTCCCAAATTCCTTATTCACTTTAAGCTTGAAGATGTCTTCAGATGATAACATATGATAAGATAGGTGCACTACTTGTAACATCCATATCAACTAAATTCTTTTCATTTGTATTCTCATAGTTTTCTTGTATTATGATTTCCTTTCAATTACCAATTAAAGAGACCCTCACCAGTGATGCTAGCTATACCTTGTTCAACAAACTCAAGTTTAGACAACTACCCAGGAAACTCACCAATATCAAGTCTATTCATGTTAATAAAAATCCCCTTAACTCTATTCATATTTCAATATTTAAAAGGGCAAATCATGTAATTAAGATATACTAGTAATTAGCATCATTATATAAACAAATAACTAAATATTTCATAATCATTGAAATAAGAATTAAATATTGAAATAAAAAATATGAAATAACTATTTGAAATTTGAATAATGAATAAAAATATATGTAATAATATTTCTTAGATAAAAAGTTTATTAATAAATAATTAAGGTTTAGTAAATAATTAAGTTTTAGTGGTTAATTCAATTTTCATATTAATAATTCAACATTATATGAATATGAATATTAAATAATATTTTTAATATATATTTTGTATACTTTAATGTAATATGTATATTATGATTTTCTTCTAGTATTTTTATTAAGAAAAACAAAATTACAATGTAACAAATTGAATTTTATTATTTTTATTACTTTTAACTTTCTAAATCCGACCTTATATTATTCTTAACCGATATATAAATGTTTTTTATCAACCAATCATTTACTTATTATAAACTAAACATATTTTTACATTACACCTACAAGTCACCCCTATAAGACCTAATTTAAAGTTCCCAACATTAACTAAATAAATCATATGATAAGTGAAATTACCAAATAATTGGGAAAAAATGTATGGATTGCACATTCTTTGAATTTATTACCATTATAATTGATTATCATTAGGAGTGTGTATTATTTAAATGAATACCCTACTTACTCATTAGTTTTAACTCTAAAATAAAATCTTCCTGGGTGCATTGTATTATGTCTTAATTGGTTATTATTAGGAGCGTGTATTATTTAAATGAATACCTTACTCGTTTATTCTAATTTAAAAATAGAATCTTCCTTGTTATATTTGGAAATTGTTGTGAGCATTGTATTATTATTATATTTAATTTTAATTTTTATGAGTGATATGATAACTTTGTGAGGTTATGATTTTGATTTTTAAACTAAAACATATAAATTCCATATATAAAAGCAAACAAAAATCCCAATATATCTATATATATAAAATCTGAGGTGACAATTCAATTGGTGATTAAAGTAATCTGGAATATGTGAACAGAAAAATGCAAAGTTCAAAACCCCTGGTTATGACCAAGCTTAAGAAGATGGTGACAGATTGGAAATCATCAAAAAAATATTAGTTATTACTACAGGTTGGGGAGTTCTTCTGAAATAACAAAAAACAATTATATATACTTTTTAAATACAATAAAAATTATTCCCAATTTCTTTTATCTTTATTTGTTTTATAAAATCCAAAATTAAAATGCAAAATAATGATATGCTATTGAAAAAAAAAAAAATTTTCATCTTAAAAAAAATAAAAAGTTAACTTTTCATGGAATACACAACCACCCACAACAAGGGTGATGGAATACACAACCACCCACAACAAGGGTGAGACTACTACAAATCAATATTACAAAACATAAACTATGTAAATCATAAATATGTGTTGAAAATATATAATCTCAACGTTGTGCGCGCGGGCCAGCACTCAAACCCCGTCGTACCAAGTCAAAACCACCCAGCAGCAAACCTAAACCGCCAGGAAGATATCGCACCGCTTTTGGCATAAAGCTGTTTCCGTACGATGGTGCTCCGATGCAGACATCTGGACAACCGTGACATCATCGCCTGACAATTTTCGGAAGGTAACTTTCGGTCAACTCACCCCTTTCGATATTGATTACACTCGTCCGATGAGCTCCAGCATTTACCGCCGTTGATTTACCAAAGTTGCACGGTGGTGTAAAGTACAGTGAGAAAGGTGTTCCGATATCCATCCTCCGCCGTTCGATTAAAGCCAAGTTTGTCCACCGTCAAATTTCAAGGAAAGTACACGGGGTCTCGTAAAACTAAATTAAATGCGTGGAGTAAAGTTTGGCCCATACTATAAGTTAATTTTATGACATGTTTTTGGTAAAGTGTTTAAATGTTTTTACGGCCCGTAATAGTTATGGCATACGGAAGTATG